>SJYC01086533.1:0-14886 GCA_006408675.1 Madoqua kirkii | reverse complement strand
GTGGGGGGGGGCCTGGATCACATGCTTCTCTAAATCACCCAGACTAGGCCCTTCTGTCTCAGACCAGGTTACGCTTTGCCAGGACTTCCAACCTTGTCATCCAGGTGCCTCTTTCCCTTGGCGGGATTGTCCCTGGTTTAGGCTCCACATGTCCCACGTGGCTAATACAGGGGACAGCAGGGTAACTCCAGCGGCCTGAAGCAATGCTGTACCTTGGCAGTCTGGGATTCTGCCTTGCCTTGTGCCTGGGGCTGGACTGGGGTGGGAGGCAGAGTTCTGCTCTCTAGCCCAGCCGGTGCTGAGGACCTCTCTCTCCTGGAACCCTGATGGTAGCCTCTGCCTCAAAACTCCCCTTGTTTGGTTTTGATTTTCACCACGAATGAGAGAACTTCTGGATACTCGCGTCTACTTGCTTTCATTCTTTCCCTGGTCTGATCCAGCAGTCAATAAACCACGGCCCTCCAGACAAACAGGCTCCTTCTGGTCTTGTAAATAAAGCTGTGTTTGGACACAGCCAGTCTTGTACATTTAAATATTGTCTGTGGCTGCTCGCACTACAGCAGAGGAGTCGAGAAGCTGGGATGAAGATCATGTTTTGGGAAGGCCAAAAATGTTTATGATTTGACCCTGTAGAGATTTTGCCAACCTCTTAAGTCATCCAGCAGGCTGCCCCCACCCCCGCCACCGCAGCTGATCTCTTAAAGCTGAGAGTCGATTACACCATTCTTTTGTTTAAACAAAGTCTCCCGATTTACACTGTGTAGACAGACGCTCCCTGCGGCATGCCGCTCCACACGGCCAGGCTCTCACCCCGACCCCTCTCGAATTTGCACCCTCCGCCTCTGCACACGATCAGCTCTGATGTCACGCCTCTGCCCAGCCTACAACACCCTTGCACTTTGTCCATCTGTCAGGCCTGTAGACATCCTTTAACACCCAATTCACATGTCGCCTCCCCTATGCACCCTTCCTGGATGCTCAGCAGAATTAATGGCTCCCTGCTCTGTGCTCTTTGGACAGACAGCGCTGCTGTGCCGGCCATGTGAGATGGCAGACTACGGAGGTACGCGAACAGAAGGGGTGTTCTGTCACTCGACGGTCTCCGGTCCCTGGGACAGTGTAACGGAAAGACGGGGACGGTCCTTGGGTCTACTTAGTAGGTCTCCTGTTCAGTCTTTGTCTGGAAGTACTTTCTCGGTCCTTGGACTGACGTTGTGGAATAGGTCCGACGAAGAGTGCCGACTACCAGCCCAAGAGAGGATCGAGATCATCGACCTTATAGTATCCACGAGGTCTTTTACGGAATTACTCATTCACACGTTTATATATATATATATGTATGTATGTATATATAGAAAGAAGATTGTAGTTTTACGCCATTTGTGTAACAATGTAAAGGAAATAGTAGTTCTACCTTCAGGACTTTGAAAATAGTCTGTCTCTACCCAAAGATATACAAGTGGCCAAAAGCACAGGAAAAGATGCTCAGTATTATTAGCCATTAAGGAAGTGGCAAATCAAAACTACAACAAGTGACTTCATACCCGCTAGGATGGCCATAATCAAAAAGACAGGCAGTAGGTGTTGGTGGGATGTGGAGTAATTGGAACCCTTGTACACTCTGGTAAGAATGAACCATGGTACAGATGCTGTATAAAGCAGTTTGGTAGTCCATCGAGTTACCAAATGACCTAGCAGCCCCACTCCTGACTATGTGCTCAGGAGGGATGAAAACATACCTTTCCATGAAAACACACACAGCAATATTCACAGCAGCATTATTCATGATAGCAAAAAAGTAGAAATGCTATTAATGTCCATCGACTGAAAAATGGATGAGTGTGGTGTCTCCCTTACAAAGAAATATTATACAGCCTTGAACGAAATTCTAATATGTGCTATGAGATGGATAACCCTTGAAACATTATACTAAGTGAAAGAAGCCGGTCACAAAAGGCCGCATAGTGTAAGATTGCATTTATATGAAATACTCAGAATAGGTAAATCCATAGAGACAGAAAGTAGACAAGGGTTGGCCTAGGTTTAGTGGGGATAGAGTTTGGGAGAAGAGTTTGAGAGAAAAAGAAGTAACTGCTAATGGACAGGGAGTTTCTTTTTGGGGTTGGTGAAAATGTTCTGGACTCAGATAGTGGTGATAGTTGTACTTCTTTGTGAACATACTAAAATAATTGAACTATACGCTTCAAATGGGCTTATTTTATGGCAGCGGATTATAAGCATGTATGTGAGTTTTAAGTACTCTTGTTGAATAGAACTAAAATTGGTGAATTCTACCAATTTATTATCCTGGTTGGGAAATTGTACTGTTTTTTTTTTTTCATTGTACCGTTGTTGATGTACAATATTATATAAGTTTTGGGTGTATAATGTAGTGATTCACAATTTTAAAGGTTATACTCCTTTGATAGTTGCTATGAAATAGTGGCTTCCCCCCAACCCCGGTGTTGTACAATATATCCTTGAGGCTTATCTCATGTAGAATAGTCTATACCTTTGAATCTCCTACCCCCTGCTGCCCCCTCTCCCTTCCTCTCCTCACTGGTAGCCACTAATTTGTTCTCTGTATCTGTAAGTCTGTTTCTTTTTCTGTTGTTGCTGCTGTATTTACTGGTCTATTGTATTTTTTAGATTAAGTATTTGTCTTTCTCTGTCTGACTTATTTCCCTCAGCAGAATACCCTCCCAGTCCGTCCATGTTGTCGTAGATGGCAAGGTTTCATTCTTTCTTATGGCTATGTAATATTCCAGGGTGTGTGTGTGTGTGTGTGTGTGTGTGTGTGTGTGTGTATCACATCCTCTTCATTCATTCATTGATGGACCCTGAGGTTGCTCCCATATCTTGGCTATTGTAAACAATGCTGCTGTGAACATTGGGGTGCAAATATCTTTTCAATGTAGTGTTTTTCTTTCCTTCAGGTATATACCCAGGAGTGGAGTTATTGGGTCATAGGAGAGCTCTACTTTTACTTTTCTGAGAGACATTCATACTGTTTCTACAGTCACTGCACCAATTTGCTCTCCCTCTAATAGTCTATACGAGGATGCCCTTTTCTCCCCATCCTTGCCAGCATTTGTTATTTGTACTCTTTTTTGTGATGGCAATTTTGACTGTGTGTGGTGATCTCCCACTGTGGCTTTGATTTGAGTTTCTTTAATGATTAGTGGTGTAAGCACTTTTTCATTTGCCTGTTACCCACCTGCATGTCCTCTTTGGAAAAATGTCGATTTAGGTCTTCTGCCCCGTTTCTACTCAGATTGTTTGTTTGTTTATTTATCTTTATGATGTTGAGTTGTGTGAGCTCTATGGATATATCGGATATTAACCCCTTATTCATCATATCATTTGCAAATATGTTCTCCTGTGAGTGTCTTTTCACTTTGTGGATGGTTTCCTTTGCTATACAAAAGCTTTTAAATCTAATTAGGTCTCATTTGTTTCTTTTTGGGTTTATGTCTTTTGCTTTAGAAAACAGATCAAAAACAATTGCTTTGTGTCAATGTAAAAATTTGATTTATGTCAAAGAGTGTTCTGCCTATGTTTTCATCTAGAAATTTTATGGCTTCTGGTCTTACCTTTGGGTCTTTCATCTATTTTGATTTTATTTTTGCATATGGTTAGAGAATATTCTAATTTCAGTCTTTTACTTGTAGATGTCCAGTTTTCCCAACATCATTTATTTGGGAAAGAGATTGTCTTTCCTGCATTGTATATGACCATAATCTTGTGGGTCTATTTATGGGATTTCTATCCTATTCCATTGAGCTGTGTGTCTATTTTTGTGCCAGTGCCGTACTGTTTTGATCACTGTAGCTTTGCAGTAGAGTCTGAGGTCAAGGAACTTGATTCCTCCAGCTCTGCACTTCTTTTTCAAGATTTTTTTTGGCAATTTGGAGATCTTTTATGTCTCCATACAAACTATAAGATTATTTCTTCTAGCTTGAACTGTAATTTTGCAAGGTGTTTCCACTGGGTAAACGTTACACAAGATCTCTCTCATTTATTTATTACAACTGCATGGAACCTACAGTGATCCAAAAATACAAAGTTTAATTTAAAAACATACTGGATCTTTTCCCTGTTCCTCTCCTCCCCAAATAGGACTGTCCCAGGAGCAGCGCGTCCCTGTTCTTTCACCGATGTTGCTACTTGGTGGCATCTCTCACTCACTGGAAACCACAGGCCTAAGTCACTGACACCATGAAATTTTCAGGAGCTGACCAAAGCATTGGATGCACCGGGAATGCTTATTGACTCCAAAAGGTGGAAAAACCCCACAAAATCTCTGACAAATGCTTAGATGTCTAACAAACTATGATCTTACATCAGACATCAGCTGTAACTCAACTCAGCTCGTGTCCTTCTGTGTGTGTGTGTGTGTGTGTGTATCATACACCCTGAATATTTAATGTGAGGCATCATGAGGATTTGGAACCCACAAGTGACCCGGTTTAGAATCCCGTCTTTGCCTCTTGCAGCTCTGTGGCTTTGGCTACGTTTCTTAACTTCTCTGAGTCTCGGCCTCATTATCTGTGAGAAGAAAGCTACAGAATCTCCTCCACAAATCACATGTATAACTAGTTCATGTGACAGCCTCAGTGGGGCACGTGCCCCATAGTAAAGCAGTTGTTACGGTAACACCCGGGATGCTGATTGACACTCTGTTGTTCCCTGACAGATGTTTGTAGGTCACTGGGGCTGATGCTAAAAGCCTCAAGCCCAGTAGGTCCTTGGTTCGCACTTGACAATGGCTTTGTGCTTAACCAGAGCCACAGGGACCGTTTCTATTGCTGGCCCTGCTGGAGGAACAGCTGAAGCAAGGAAACAATGGCCTGTAACAGTGGAGGCTCCAGCTAACATTGTTTTATGAAAGCTACAAAAACGGTGTGGAAAGACCACACGAGGGGTGGAGCCAGCTAAGATTTGCATCCCGAGGTCAGCTGGTGGTTGACTGAGTCACGAAGCATTTCATACAAATCATGATCCGGCAATGACTGTGGTTTTCCTTGCTGAAACACAGGGTACCTGTCCTCTCAGAGCTATTTTTAGAAATCTGTGATTTGTGGTGTCTGACCTGTAAAAAGGCTTGCATACAGCTTAATCAAACATGGTGATACATCCACTCAGTCGTCTTTATTGAAAGGCCTTGGGACCCGCCATAGCCTTAAAGCCAGGCTGGGCTCTCCTGTTGCGTCACGCCTGGGGTCACACCTGGGGTCACCGTTTGGGACAGCTCTGCAAGCGTGTGTCAGGGGCTGACGCCTCCCTGAGCACCAAGGACACAGAGCAGCGGCGCCGCCGCCCGCAGGACCAGACACATACGTGTAAGAGGCAGACAGTGATAGAGCAAAACAACACAGGACAGGAAAACCGGGCATCTTCAAGGAATAAACACCAGCGATTCTCTGAAGGTTTTCTCTTGTTAGTCAGAGATAATGTTACAAGAAAAATGATCGTGAAGGGCTCATTCGTGTTTCTAGCTCTTGGAAAGTATTGTTTTAGAAAACGATAGAACGGCAGAAATGCACTGATACACTAAGGCAAGAGACCAGAAGTGAAAAGACCAGGGTTGGGTTACAGGCTCTGCCACTTACCTGCTGTGCAACTTCAGCCTGTCCCTTAGCCTCTGTGGACCTCAGTTTCCCTATTGGTAAGATAATAATGATAATAATAATAATAACAGCCACCTCACTGGTTTGGTGTGAAATGAAGTCAGAGAAATGGAATCTTATTCACTCATTCGTTTAGTTTTGGCTGTGCGGGGTCTTTGTTGATGTTTTCTGGTTTTCCGCTAGCTGCAGCAAGCGGGGGAGTCTCTCCGCGGTGGTGTGTGGGTTTCTAGCTGTGGTGGTGGCTTCTCTCCTTGTGGAGCTTAGGGTCTGTGGCTTGGAGCTTCAGTAGTTGAGGCGCGTGGGCTCGTAGGCTCCGTGCCTGCGGCTCCCAGGCTCTAGAGCACGGGCTCAGTAGTCGCAGCACAGAGGCTTAGTTTGCCCCGACATGTGAGATCTTTCCAGACCAGGGGTTGAACCTGTGTCCCCTGTATTGGCAGGCGGGTGGAATCTTTTTTTTCAAATATAAGTAACAGTGTAGGAAACTAGAGAATGTTCTCAGTTGTAGGCTGTTACAGATAACCAGGACCACAGAGTCGTATCATTTCCAAAATGTGTTTGGTTTTCAGGTTTTAGGCCAAAGTTAGAGCATGGTGTAAAAATTCCAGAGCAGTAGAAGGAGACCACTGCATGAATCTACTTTATAAACTTTTCCTGTTTCGTTTTTCAAGAGATTTAGGACGTTCGGTTGATAAAAGGAGCATGTGGGTCTCCGTGGGGAGGGCGGATGTTCATCTGCTAACAGTGGAGGTCGATGTGCGGGGTTGGGAGGGTTGTGCGGCAGGAGAGTTTGACCCACTGCAGTGTTTGCTCTGGGCAGAGAAAGGGCAGTCGAGACCTAGGTGTTCACTGGCCTTGCATGTCTAAAGAGAGGGAATTGTGTTAGCTCAGGGAAGAGAAAACAAAGGTGGATTATGATAAGTCTACAAGACGGCAATAGGGAGCTAATGGAAGGCCACTCAGCAGACATTAAGTGAGCCCCTGTCTTGGGCCAGTTGCTTATTTCTCAGTGTTCTAAACAACAGGCCTTGGAGTCAGTAGTGAAAGTCGCTCAGTCGTGTCTGATTCTGTGACTCTGTGGACTATACCGTCCATGGAATTCTCTATGCCAGAATACTGGAGTGGGTAGCCTTTCCCAACCCAGGGATCAAACCCAGGTCTCCCGCATTGTGGGCGGATTCTTTCCACCAGGGAAGCTCAAGAAACACTGGAGTGGGTAGCCTATCCCTTCTCCAGCGGATCTTCCTGACTCAGTAATTGAACCGGCATCTCCTGCATTGGAGGCGGATTCTTTACCAACTGAGCTATCAGGGAGTCTGTAGACTGAAGTTTAAATCCTGGCTCTGCTACTTGATCTGTGGCTTCAGGCAAGCAGTGGGATCAGCTGTGTTAAACTCTTCTACTCCCAGGTAATGAGTGGTCTGACAGAGGTGTGTGCAGAGGGCCTGGGAAGCTTCTGGTCAAGCTAATGTCGTAAGGTCATGCTCTGAGGCTCTCCCCTGCTCCAAACATATGAAATGGCAGATAAAGTATGAAAGAAAGAGAAAAAGCATAGCCACATGAGAAGACATAATGATAAATATCTCTGTGGCGCGTAAACGGAGCACAGTGATAAATGGGCTGGCAGGGCTCTGAGTGGAGGAGCGGGCAGAGGCGACCAGAAATTAGCCTTTTGTTCAGTGACGGGAGAGGCAAGGGCAAAGGCCAGCTCAGGGCCTCTGGGGAAGGAAGAGTGTTCTCTTTGTTCACGCAGGTGCACACACACACACACACACACACACACTCCCTTATGAAAGGTGGCTGAGAAATCCACAGCTCTCTGGACATGTGCTTATGAAAGGGTGTTCTCTGGGAGGCGGAGGGGCTGAGGTCAAGGCCAGGCTTTCCAGTGACTTGTGCCTGTTCGTGCACATCCCCACAGGTGGGTGGAGAGCCCACCACGGGGACCCAAGCCGCCTCCACGATACTTGATTTTGGACTAGGAGCCCAAGGGTCTGGCTGGAGGCCACAAGAAACCTGCACAGGGAAGAAGGAAGGAGTGAAGCAGAGACTGGGCTGGGGGGAGGGTGGGGGCTCAGGAGGGGAAATGTGGCCTCAAACTCAGCACACGAACCAGAATGCCAGAGTCTATAAGGAAAATCAGCGCTAAGACAGAGCCAAGCAAAATACAGTTCCTTCTGTCGGAAAGCTTCTTGGGAGGGCAGTGACTTGCCCATCCAGAATGACTGCCATTGTGTGTTGTGGAAATATTATCATTAAGCCCATCATGTGGGTTTTCTCCTGGGGAATGTTTTCTCAAACCTGATTTACAGAAGTCAGTTTTAGTCTAGATACTTAACCCTGGAGAGAGGAGGAGAGCAGGAGTGGAGGTGGGGGGTATGAATGTTTTTTGAGTTACGCACAGCTCTTGTTTTCCACACACGTTCTCAGTAACCCACACCCCAACCCTGGGAGCCAGGTGTTCTGAGCCCAGGGCTGCCGGCTGAGGCTCCAAAAGGCCTTCAGTTGCGTTGATTTCCCCTGGAGCCCAGAAGGTGGTGAGGTGGGAATTTGAACCCATGTCTGGCTGTTCTAATGCTCTTTCCACTTAAAAATAGAGGCTGGGTGACATCTTTGTATTCCTGGCACCTAGCACAGTGTAGGGTGCATGAAAGATGCCCACTAAGTGTTGGCCCAAGGAAGGGAAGCCCGTCGATCGGCCCACAGGCTCCTTGTGAGTGATCCCTCCTCCCACTAAACGGTAGAGACAGGAGCGGCTGAGTCAACACCCAGGCCGGGGGACCCTGACGAATGTCTGCTGTGGGAAAGATGAAGAGTGGTTGCTTTTCCATCATTAGGCTCTTTAATCTTACCCTAACCCCTAGTCCTCACTGTTACATCTCTCTCACATGGTTGAGTCCTCTCCACCTCCACCACCCCCTTCCCCACCTGGGACGCCTTGGTTCCTCACCCCCGTGGTGCATCTCCCCACCATCCATCACTGCAGATACCGTCATCCCTCCCCGTTAAAATCCTTGCATGTTTTCATCACCCTGAAAACAAAGCCGTAAAACCGTTCAAGCCTTGATGTGACCTAGGAGTCCCTTACCATCTGCCTTGACCGGGCCTCCTCCTTGCCTGGAAGCGCCCTCTGTGTGGCTCTCTACGCTCAGGCACCTGAATTTGTTCCTGTTCCTCAGACCTGGTTGGCTCTTACCATGGTGCTCGCTCTCCTTTGCTTCTGCTACCTGCCATGCTCCTGTGGCACCCCCAACCTCAGCAGGACATGGACTCTGCAAGGCAGCCTCCTCTGTCCACCCAAGACTGAGCAGAGACCCATGCTGTGGGCGCCCAGGGCTCTCTGCTCACTTCCTTCCAAAACTCCTAATACAACTTTCACTGTTTCTTAAACGTCCCTCTCCCCACCTGGACTCATTTCCTAGCCCCCAGGGTCTGTCTATCCCATCCTCCACCAGCTTCTGCTGAGACCTTCTCAGTGAGCGGGCGTGTGAGAAACGCCCATGAACACATGCTGGGCTTCATGCGTGATTCTCATGCCACACTGAGGTGGCGACACGGCCAGTGATTGAAGGGAAGTGACACGGAATTGCTTCTAAATCGCAGAATCAGGAGCAAAGATTAAACAGGCCTATGATTTACTTGTGAGTGACTTTTAGCTGGGGTTCTCTCGACAATCTGAAGAATAAGTTTAAGAGCGCTGTCATTTCCCTCTCTGCAGCTGGCAGTTAGTCAAGCGCCAGTTGGGCCCGGTTCCCACGTCGGGAATAAACAAGGTGACATCACGGTGACATACTCCCAAGGGGCCGTGCAAGCTGTCCGTTCCGTTTGCGGGTTGGAAGAGCCTGTCCTTGCTCTCTGGGGCTGCTCGTCATCTTTGTGCAGCGTCTGACTCTGTCAGGCCTCCAGGGATGGGTGACAAACTTCAGGCTCCCGGTTCCTCCACCCTCCTCGAGACCCTCATGACCTAGCCCATCCTTCGGGGCGGTGGCCTCCGCTGCACACACAGAGCTCCAGGGGAACAGCATCTCTGCACACAGGCTTTCAAACTGAGCATGCTCAGATTTCCCCCATGCCCTGGATAGCAACATCCCAGGTAACGTCAAAGTGTGTAAAGCTTCCCCACTTCATCCCTCTCTCATTTGGTGGTGGGTCTTATGATTACTGAAAAAAAAGATAGATTGCAGAGTGCAGTTTTCCACACGCTACAGAGATAGGATTGCACCCTGCACTTCAGTTGCGTTGATTTCCCCTGGAGCCCAGAAGGTGGTGAGGTGGGAATTTGAACCCATGTCTGGCTGTTCTAATGCTCTTTCCACTTAAAAATAGAGGCTGGGTGACATCTTTGTATTCCTGGCACCTAGCACAGTGTAGGGTGCATGAAAGATGCCCACTAAGTGTTGGCCCAAGGAAGGGAAGCCCGTCGATCGGCCCACAGGCTCCTTGTGAGTGATCCCTCCTCCCACTAAACGGTAGAGACAGGAGCGGCTGAGTCAACACCCAGGCCGGGGGACCCTGACGAATGTCTGCTGTGGGAAAGATGAAGAGTGGTTGCTTTTCCATCATTAGGCTCTTTAATCTTACCCTAACCCCTAGTCCTCACTGTTACATCTCTCTCACACGGTTGAGTCCTCTCCACCTCCACCACCCCCTTCCCCACCTGGGACGCCTTGGTTCCTCACCCCCGTGGTGCATCTCCCCACCATCCATCACTGCAGATACCGTCATCCCTCCCCGTTAAAATCCTTGCATGTTTTCATCACCCTGAAAACAAAGCCGTAAAACCGTTCAAGCCTTGATGTGACCTAGGAGTCCCTTACCATCTGCCTTGACCGGGCCTCCTCCTTGCCTGGAAGCGCCCTCTGTGTGGCTCTCTACGCTCAGGCACCTGAATTTGTTCCTGTTCCTCAGACCTGGTTGGCTCTTACCATGGTGCTCGCTCTCCTTTGCTTCTGCTACCTGCCATGCTCCTGTGGCACCCCCAACCTCAGCAGGACATGGACTCTGCAAGGCAGCCTCCTCTGTCCACCCAAGACTGAGCAGAGACCCATGCTGTGGGCGCCCAGGGCTCTCTGCTCACTTCCTTCCAAAACTCCTAATACAACTTTCACTGTTTCTTAAACGTCCCTCTCCCCACCTGGACTCATTTCCTAGCCCCCAGGGTCTGTCTATCCCATCCTCCACCAGCTTCTGCTGAGACCTTCTCAGTGAGCGGGCGTGTGAGAGACGCCCATGAACACATGCTGGGCTTCAGCGTGATTCTCATGCCACACTGAGGTGGCGACACGGCCAGTGATTGAAGGGAAGTGACACGGAATTGCTTCTAAATCGCAGAATCAGGAGCAAAGATTAAACAGGCCTATGATTTACTTGTGAGTGACTTTTAGCTGGGGTTCTCTCGACAATCTGAAGAATAAGTTTAAGAGCGCTGTCATTTCCCTCTCTGCAGCTGGCAGTTAGTCAAGCGCCAGTTGGGCCCGGTTCCCACGTCGGGAATAAACAAGGTGACATCACGGTGACATACTCCCAAGGGGCCGTGCAAGCTGTCCGTTCCGTTTGCGGGTTGGAAGAGCCTGTCCTTGCTCTCTGGGGCTGCTCGTCATCTTTGTGCAGCGTCTGACTCTGTCAGGCCTCCAGGGATGGGTGACAAACTTCAGGCTCCCGGTTCCTCCACCCTCCTCGAGACCCTCATGACCTAGCCCATCCTTCGGGGCGGTGGCCTCCGCTGCACACACAGAGCTCCAGGGGAACAGCATCTCTGCACACAGGCTTTCAAACTGAGCATGCTCAGATTTCCCCCATGCCCTGGATAGCAACATCCCAGGTAACGTCAAAGTGTGTAAAGCTTCCCCACTTCATCCCTCTCTCATTTGGTGGTGGGTCTTATGATTACTGAAAAAAAAGATAGATTGCAGAGTGCAGTTTTCCACACGCTACAGAGATAGGATTGCACCCTGCGATCGAGGTGGCCATTTCACCTCCTTTGTTTCAGTTCTTCTCTGAAAAAAAACAAAACAAAACAGGAGAATAATGGTTCATAGGGCTTCCTTGATGGCTCAGAGGTTAAAGCGTCTGCCTCCAATGAGGGAGACCTGGGTTCGATCCCTGGGTTGGGAAGATCCCCTGGAGAAGGAAATGGCAATCCACTCCAGTATTCTTGCCTGGAGAATCCCATGGACGGAGAAGCCTAGTAGGTTACAGTCCACGGGGTCGCAAAGAGTCAGACACGGCTGAGCGACTTCTTCACCTTCAGGGTGTTTACCGAAGTTTTAAGCTAATAGATGTTCAGAGTTATAATTATTCCCAGCAAATAGCTAATCACTAAGTGTTAACTGTTTCTATTACTTTTTTGAAAAGTTCTGGGCTGTGCTGGGTCTTCGTTGCTCTGTGAGGGCTTCCTGTAGGTGCGGTGAGTGGGCCGCTCTTCCTTGCGGGGCATGGGCTTCTTACTGCAGCGGCTTCTCCTGCAGAGTGCAGGGTCTCGGGCGCTCAGACTCCGGAGGTGGAAGCACAGGGGCTCAACAGTTGTGGTGTATAGGCTTAGCTGCTTGGCACCTTGTGGGGTCTTCCTGGACCAGGGGTCAGCCCTGTGTCCCCTGCATTGGCAGGCAAATTCTCATCCACTCCACCACCAAGGAAGTCCCTACTCTTATCCTTATACTGTATCTCTTGTGAGAGCAATATGATCTGTGCCTAAGGACGTGGGCTTTGGAATCCAGAAGGCTGGTTTTCTATCTTGACTCCTTCACTTACTGGCTCTGTGACTTCAGGGAAGTTATTGAACTTACAGCCTCCCCTTGATCGGAGTAGGATAGAGATGAATACCACTGACCTGAACAGTCATCGTGAATATTCACTGGGAGGCTGTCTAGAAAGCACCTGGGGAAGGTCAGACACAGAGGAGGCACCCAGTAAGTGATAGCTCGTTTCCAGTACATAATACGTGAGCATCGTGCTCACGTCAGCCTGTCGCGGGCGGTCAGGGAGGAGGGAAAGGCAAGTGGCAGCCCACAGACTAGCTAGCTGCTCCGGGGCCCTGGCATTAGGACCGACGTGTGTCAGTGTCTGGGAAAGAGTGTGTGTGTGGTAGTCACTCAGAAGTGTCCACGGACTGGAGCCCAGCAGGCTCCTCCGTCCATGGGATTCTCCAGGCAAGAATACTGGAGTGGGTTGCCATTTCCTTCTCCAGGGGATCTCCCAAACCCAGGGATTGAACCCAGGTCTCTTGCAATGCAGGCAGATGCTTTGCTGTCTAAGCCACCAGGGGGGAAGCCCGATAACATTTATTGTGAAAGAAGAAAAGGAAAAGGTGCTCAGTCGTGTCTGACTCTTTGCAATCCCATGGACCATAGCCCATTATAGTCTGTCCATGGGATTGTCCAGGGAAGAATACTGGAGTGGGTTACCATTCCTTCTCCAGGGGATCTTCCCGACCCAGTGATTGATTCCTGGGTTTGATTCCTGGGTTGGGAAGATCTCTTGGAGAAGAAAATGGCAACCCACTCCAGTACTCTTGCCTGGAGAATCCCACGGACGGAGGAGCATGGTAGGCTCCAGTCCATGGGGTCGCAAAGAGTTGGACAGCAGTGAGTGACTTTACTATTCACTTTTACTGTGTGCCAGATACTTTAAATAAGACCATTTGAGCTTCAGAAAGACTCTCAAGGAAGGGATTATCTAGTTTCCAGGTAAAAAGGCAGACAGAATGTTTGTTCAGGTCTCACAGTAAGTGAACAGCACGGCTGGAGGTCTACCCCAGAACTGTGTGATGCCTGAAACACGGCTTTCCTCATCCTTACAGGGTACTCAGGCAGGGATATCACAGAGTACCCAGGCGTGGGACGGCAGCTGTAGGGGTGAAGAGGGCGTGGCCAGGAGGTGGGCAGAGGGGAAGTCACTGCAGGTGTGAGAACCACAGGGAGAAGCCGGAGTGGCAGAGGCTCTGGGGGGTTTCAGTCCTCTCCAGGGGGTGAGAGAGGAGGTGGGAGAGGGCCTGGGAGGAGGGGCCGTGGAAGGTCCTGCATGGCGGCAAGAGGAGGGCACGGGGTCGGGGCTGGCCAGTGAGGGCACCTGGTCACACAGCTCCAGAAAGGCACCTCCTCTGCAGGTTGAAGCCGGACATCCACCTGGGGCACTCCAGGACCTCACATGCCTTTCCTCATAACCCGGATAGCTGCCCTCTTTGCATATCTCCAGTCTCTCCCTCTACCCTGAAGGCCATTCCCCAAGGCTTCCTTTTGTTTTTCTGGCTTCAGTTTAGTTCAGTCGCTCAGTGTGTCCGACTCTTTGCAACCCCATGAATCGCAGCACGCCAGGCCTCCCTGTCCATCACCAACTCTTGGAGTTCACTCAGACTCACGTCCATCGAGTCCTTGATGCCATCCAGCCATCTCATCCTCTGTCGTCCCCTTCTCCTCCTGCCCTCAATCCCTCCCAGCATCAGAGTCTTTTCCAATGAGTCCACTCTTCGCATGAGGTGGCCAAAGTACTGAAGTTTCAGCTTTAGCATCATTCCTTCCAAAGAAATCCCAGGGCTGATCTCCTTCAGAATGAACTGGTTGGATCTCCTTGCAGTCCAAGGGACTCTCAAGAGTCTTCTCCAACACCACAGTTCAAAAGCATCAATTCTTCGGTGCTCAGCCTTCTTCACAGTCCAAATCTCAAATCAATACATGACCACAGGAAAAACCATAGCCTTGACTAGACGCACCTTAGTCGGTAAAGTAATGTCTCTGCTTTTGAATATGCTATCTAGGTTGGTCATAACTTTTCTTTCAAGGAGTAAGTGTCTTTTAATTTCATGGCTGCAATTACCATCTGCAGTGATTTTGGAGCCCCCAAAAGTAAAGTCTGACACTGTTTCCACTGTTTCCCCATCTATTTCCCATGAAGTGATGGGACCAGATGCCATGATCTTCGTTTTCTGAATGTTGAGCTTTAAGCCAATTTTTTCACTCTCTTTCACTTTCATCAAGAGGCTTTTTAGTTCCTCTTCACTTTCTGCCATAAGGGTGGTATCATCTGCATATCTGAGGTTATTGATATTTTTCTTGGCAATCTTGACTCCAGCTTGTGTTTCTTCTAGTCCAGCGTTTCTCATGATATACTCTGCATAGAAGTTAAATAAGCAGGGTGACAGTATACAGCCTTGACATACTCCTTTTCCTATTTGACACCAGTCTGTTGTTCCATGTCCAGTTCTAACTGTTGCTTCCTGACCTGCATACACATTTCTCAAGAGGCAGGTCAGGTAGTCTGGTAT
>SJYC01086530.1:0-50522 GCA_006408675.1 Madoqua kirkii | reverse complement strand
TCAGAACCTTTACGTGTATTTGGAGGGTTAGAACCCGGGTCTCAGAGGGTCGGAGCCTCACGTGGGCCTGATTCTGGAAAGTCGACCTTTTACAGTCCATACCGAGAAACCTATTTAGACATGGACACTCCTTGAAATCTTTTGTCTTGTGGTCACACACTGATGTCAAGATGTTCCAGGATCCAGGGTGGCCTCCAGAGTCTTCACGACCAAAGCAAGTCTTGCCATCGTTAGAAACCGACCTGGGAACAAGCAGAGCCGACAGGGCTCAGCTGGGTCTGAATGGACACGGCCTCTTGCTTCATTGCCCGAAAGCTGTACATCTGTTTCAGATTGTGCACTGTGTGTCTGTGCTTTGATTCACAGCAACCTCCCATGTTATGGAATTGATTTGCACCGAACACCACTGTCAATAAAAAGAAATAAGTGTCTGAAGAAGAAAGACAGCCTGCCAGCAGATCCTGACCAACTGTTGTAACAATGGACTGTCTGTCCTGTGTAGCTTGAAGCTGCACAGAATTCAAGGGCCTCTCCTGGGGACCCTCATCACTGCAAGGCCAAGGAAACAGGCTTTGGTGGTGAGACCTGCAGTACATGACCACAGGATTCTAGTCTCTAGGTTTGTGATCTGAAGAGCATGGACTTTGGAGACAGACTTGAGTTCAAGCCCCAGTTCCACCACAAGTAAGTTACTTAACAATCGCAAACATGAATATAATCAAACCTACTTGGGTAGTGGTGAGTGAAAGTCACTCAATTGTGTCCAACTCTTGTGACCCCATGGACTGTAGTCCACAAGGTTCCTCTGTCCATGGGATTCTCCAGGCAAGAATACTGGAGTCGGTTGCTATTTCCTGCTCCAAAGGTGATCAGCTTAAGTCAAGTTTAAATCCCTTATAAGTTTACCGATGGCATTTTGTTGATGCTGATCACAATTCTGTCTCTGAACTACCATACTACAATGCCCTGTAATTTCTTTTTTTTAAGGAGGCAGGTATTTAAAAATGGACTCATTTGCTGGTTTTTAAAGGCAATTCCACATAATGTTACTAGTGGGCTAATGATGGAACTCAGCTTGCCACCCCCCAGGCCACTCTTCAAAGCAAGCTGCTTTATAGAACTTTCCCAACTGTATGAGAATTTTGGGGTTAACTAGCAACAAGCCTGAAAGTTTGGTTATGTATATAAGTACAAAACTGGTTCTTCAAATCCCTGTTCTGGCCCTCAACCCAGTGCATTTCAACTAAAGCATCCTCTACCTGCTTCTTAATGTTTATCAGACACTTGAGTAAGTAAAGTCCAGCCACTCCTTGGAGATGGTTCCCTTTTTCAGACGCTGGGCTGCTGAAGGGCTCAGGAGCCTCGTGGTCCCGGGCTCCATTACTAGAGCCTTTGCAACCTTCCAGAACCTCCATGTCCCCCTTTTCCTCACTGCTTTCATCCCCTGTGGGTTCTGGGTTTTCCTCCGGGGAAAGCGAGTCCTGGCTGAGGCTGTGGCCCCCCACAGCGGCAGACTCACCTTCTGGTGGAGCAGAGCCCCCAGGGCACTCTCCTGGGGGCCCTGGGCAGCATCCTGGCTACTGCCAGGCTCTCTGGCGGGGGGAGCTTTTCTTCGATCGCGTCCTTGGGCGCTAGGGGCACTTCTCTCAGCTGTCTCACTCGGTCTCTCCTTTCTCCTTCAGTGAGCTTTCTATGGCCATTAGGAAAAGGCTGATTTCCTCCTTTCCACAGGGAACTCGTTTATGCTGGACCTTTAGGTCAGTGAGGACTTTTTCAGTCCATGCTGCCACAACCACGATGCCTTCCGCTGTCTCAGGGCCCAGGGATGACGCTTGGAGGGCTGGTTCTTCCATCACAGACCCCAGGACTGCACACGTAATGGGCTTCCTTGGCTTCCCTAGTTTTCTTTGCTTACTGGGTGGTGATGGTACTGTTATGTCATCATAAAAACTCCAAGCCAAAGCCCATCTCGTTGTCTGACCCTGGCAGAATTCAGTATAGATGACTTTAGGAACCTTTTGTATGTGAAGTTCTTCCTTCAGAAGAGCCAGGCTGCATTTCTTTCTCAGCATACCCAGGCATTCTTCTTGGGTATTGCACGTCAAATGGTATTAAGTATCATTTGAAGGTGCCCAGCAGGCTCCCTTTGGGATCTCAGATTTTTGTAGTGCCAGATAACAGCCACAGGGTCAAATCTTAGGCTGTCCACCATACCATCCAGGTGACCCCTGTCGTAGCTCCCCACAGAGAGAAAGCTCTCCAAAAAATGTCAATTTCTGCTCCTGTTCTCTATCATTTCACTGTTCAGTGTAAGAATACCCCAAACATTCATAACTTCAGTATGAGACATTCCAATTACTTAGGGGCTGAAGACTGAGATCTAATATGTGAAATCTTAATGCTGAACATTCGCTCTCATCTGTGTCCACTAGCATTCTTTCAACTTGACTGACATGTAAGTTAGGTCTGATTTAGGTGCATGGCTCAAGGACTTTTGACAAATGTATGCATGTATGTAGCCACCGATCAAGTCATACGTGATTTGCACCAGAGTTTCCTCATGCCTCTTTGTAGTCAGTCCCTCCTAAGCCCTCACCCAGGGACCCACTGACCACACCTCCACCATCAGAAATCAGATGTGTCTTCTCCCGAATGTCCTGTGGATGAAATCACACACGCAGTCTTTCGTGTCTGGTTTCTTTTTTCCACCGTCATGTTTTCGGGATTCATCCCTGTTGTTGCATGCATTAGTAGGTTGTTCCCTTTACTGCTAAGAACTAGTCCATTGTGTCACAATTTGTTTACCTATTTACTTGGCTTCCCTGGTAGCTCACTTGGTAAAGAATCCATCTGCAATGCAGGAGACCCTGGTTTGATTCCTGGGTCAGGAAGATCCGCTGGAGAAGGGATAGGCTACCCACTCCAGTATTCCTGGGCTCCCCTTGTGGCTCAGCTGGTCAAGAATCCACCTGCAATGCAGGAGACCTGGGTTTGATCCGTGGCTAGTTGAGGGACATTTGTTTCCAGCTGTTTTTGCTATTATAAATAGAGCTGCTCTTTGTGTGCAAGTCTTTCAGTAACATTTCATTTCTCTTAGGCGTGTATCTAGCTGCAGAGCTTCAGGATTGTGTGATAAGTATATATTTAAATTTTTAAATGCTTCTAAAAAGTGCCCAGCAGTGTATGGGAGGGCCAGTTGCTTCACAGTCTTTGCTGACACTTGATACTCTTTTAGCCTTTCTAGTGGAAATGAAGTGGTAACATTGTGGTTTGTTACTAACTTTTAAACAAAGTTGGTGGGAAAATGCATATAACATAAACTTTTACCATCTTAACCATTTTAAGTATACAGTTCAGTGGCATTAAGTACAGTCACATTTTGTGTAACCCTTCAGTTCAATTCAGTTCAGTCGCTCGGTAGTGTCTGACTCTTTGCGACCCCATGAATATACGGTAGCAGGCCTTTGGCGGCTGACTGTTTCACTTGGCATAATGTGCTCGGGGTCTCTCCGTGTTGTAGCATGTGTCAGAACTGCCTTCCTTTCGATTCTTTTGAGTGAGTATCCAGAAGGGGGATTACAGGATCTTACAGTAGTTCTGTTTTTTATTTTTTAATTGAAAGTTAATTGCGTTACAGAATCTTGTTTCCTGTCACACCTCAGCATGGATCAGCCATAGGCACACAAATATCCCCTCCCTTTTGAACCTCCCGTCTCCCTCCCCATCCTGCCCCTCTAGGTTGATACAGAGCCCTTGTTTGAGCTACCTGAGACACACACAAATCCTGCTGGCTATCTAATTTACATGTGGTAATGTAAGTTTCTATGTTATTCTTGCCATACATCTCACCCTCACCTCCCCAACAGCTAGAACATGGAAGCAACCTAGATGTCCATCGACAGATGAATGGATAAAGAAGTTGTGGTACATATACACAATGGAGTATTCCTCGGCCATAAAAAGGAATGCATTTGAAACAGTTCTAATTAGGTGGATGAACCTAGAACCCATATTACAGAGTGAAGTGAGTTGGAAGAGAAAGATAAATATCGTATTCTAATGCATATATATGGAATCTAGAAAAATGGTACTGAAGAATTTATTTACAGGGCAGCAGTGGAGAGTGTAGACACAGAGGGTAGTTCTATCTGAAACCTTCGCGGATTCACCCACTCCAGTGTTCTTGCCTGGAGCATCCCAGGGACGGGGGAGCCTGGGGCTGCCGTCTATGGGGCTGCACAGAGTCGGACACGACTGAGGCGACCTAGCAGCAGCAGCGGATTCACCACGCCATCTCCCACAGAGGCTGCACCTCGTTATGTTTCCACTGTCAGGGCACGGAGTTCCCATTTCTCTACTAACACTTGTTGTTTTCTGTTTTCCACTTTTTCTTCTTCTTTAAGAAAAAAACAAAACAAAACAAAAAACAGTCACCCTAAGAAGTGTGAGGTACAGCTCACTGTGGTTTTGATTTGCATTTTCTTGATGGTTAGCAACGTTGAGTGTTTCCTCGCATGCTCATTGACCACATCTTTATCTTCTTTGGAGAAATATCTATCCAGCTCCTTGGCCAGTTTTTCACATTGGGATGTTGGTTTTCTGTTGCTGCTGCCACTAATTTTCCAACTGCCCTTCTCTTAGTGACGTCATTTCGTTTTATCGAGGAGGACGCTTTAGTTCAGAGTGGCAACGTGACTACCGAGGTGCCGGCCACAGGCATTGTTCTGATGTCAGCAAAGGTAAAAACGAGCAATCGTTTGGATAATCGTTTGGAGACTGATTGAGCATATACTAAGAGCGATAGCAGTGTGACACCGGCTGGGAATAGAGGTTTACAGGTTCCTGGGGGGAGACAGATGAATAAGCGGGCGATGTTAGCACCGTGTGATGAGTGCCACGACGGGAGGAGCACTCTGCTCTGACCACTTGGGAAATTGGAAAGAGTTTAGCTGAGCTGGAGGACTAAGCGTAGCCATGGCTGGCAGTGAGGCTGGAAACGGAGACTGGCCACAGCTCCTAGTTGTAAACAACAGAATCCTCAAGCTTGTTTAAGCAGAAAGTAAATTTGTGAAAGAATATTAGAACATCCCCAAGAGGACCAGAGAATGGGGCTTGGAGGCCACAGACCCAGAAACAGTGTCCAAACTACCTCCACGGGGCATTTAGCAAAGACTCCACTGTCCCTGTGCTGCCGACATAGTCGCCGAAGCTCCCTGCTGTGGAGGTAGAGACACGCAGCGCCCACCAGCGCCGGCCCCCCAAGCCGCTTGCCTCTGCGCTCATTCTGGTCTTCACGAGTCCCCGGAGTGCCGGCTTCCGCACACTGCTCACTGGTGAATGCAACCTTGCGTGGCTGTGTCTGATGGGCAGAACCTGAGCTCCCCAGATGCAAGTCAGGAAAATGAGCATTTCTGGCTTCTGTCTTTGTTGGGCAGGACTCTAAAGGAGGGGAAACGCCCCAGTCATAGACAGGGTTTAAAACGCAGTGGGCAGGTTCACACAAACAGTTGTACAAGAACGTTCACAGCAACTTTATTTGTAGAGCCCATAACTGGAGAGAGTCCAGATGTCCTTCAGCAGGAGTTTAATGGCTAAACAGAGTCTGCTCAGTCTGGTCCACGGAGTATTCCTCAGCAGCGAGAGGAACGGGCTAGTAATGCACCCAGCAGCCGGGGTGACTCCAGGGAATGTCGCCGGGCGAAAGACGCCAGTCCCCGAGGGCTGCACACCGGCTCACTCCATTGATAGGACATTTTTAATCTGCATTTATTTGGCTGCACCAGGTCTGAGTTACAGCACTCAGGATTTTCAATCTTGGGCCCCCCGCTTTGGGAGAGTGGCGTCTTAGCCACTAGACCACCAGGGATGTCCTGATGTAACATTTTGAAAGAGAAAATCTTAGAAAGCAGATTGGTGATTGCCAGGGGTCAGGTATGTGAAAAGGGCTCAGTGGGACAGAGATGGGATTGGTTATAATGATGGATAGGCTTGTCTGTATCTTGACTGTGGAGGTATATACATGGACTCATGGACACGGCTGAGTGACTTCACTTGCCCACTCGCCCACTCACACCCATGAGTGCGAGGGGAACTGTAACTCTGGGGAGATGTGTCCATGCTGGAACCCCGGTTCCGTTACTGTGCTGTAGTTTCATAAATGTGTTGGCTTTGGAGGGAACTGGGCAGAGGCTCATTCTCTGTGTATCATTTATTACAGCTACATGTAACTTACAATTATACTATAAAAACATTAAGAAAAAAATTAGCAGTGGGGAGCCAGAAAACACTGGGCATCTGGGAGTTTATTTTAAGAGCAGTGAGGAACTATTGAGGAATTTTAAGCAGCAGTGACATGTCTTCATTTAGCACCTATTTTCTATCCAATGGTAGGATAATGTCCTAGTTTAAGTTACAACTGTGACAGTTTATTTTAAAATAAAATTTAAAAGATCTTAAAAAAAAAGACAAAAAAAAAACAACTTGATGTGGTTTCCCAGAGTCTCCAAGAAGGCAATTTTAGGCTCAATATGTGAACTGTGATTCCTCATCCAGAAAAAAAATAAAAATTCATTCTCTCATTCCTTCCACAAGCATTTCTTAAGCACGTCCTATGGGTCAGGCACTGAGCCAGGCCCTTCAGATTCTGTGATGAGTAGGACAGCCCTGCCTTTGTCAGACTACACTGTTAGACCATGGGGGAAAAAGACAATGGCTCAAATAAGAAATGGACTTATGTGAAAATCATGTAACCTGAAAGCTGGGGACAAAGGTCCAGAGAGGGCGCAGTGGCCTCACAGAGTCACTCACATCCCAAACTCCTACTGTCTTTCCGCTCCGCCATCCTTGGCAGGCGTCTCCAAGAAGGACGAGGAGCTGAATCAGCAAGTGCCTCAGTTCCCCCGAATGCTCCCCCAACCCCAGGGCTGCACCCAGAAGCTTCTGTTCCTGACTCACTGACCCCTCCCATCCTGAAGGGAGCTGGGAATGAGGTGTATCAGGAGAGTGGATGTTGTTGCTGTTGTTCAGTTGCTCAGTCATATCCGACTTTGTGACCCCACGGACCGCAGCGCGCCAGGCCTCCCTGTCCATCACCATCTCCCGGAGCTTGCTCAGACTCATGTCCATAGAGTTGGTGATGCCATCCAACTATCTCATCCTCTGTCATCCCCTTCTCCTCTTTCTGTCAATCTTTCCCAGCATCAGGGTCTTTTCTAATGAGTTGGCTCTTTGAATCAAGTGGCCCAAGTATTGGAGCTTCAGCTTCAGCATCAGTCCTTCCAATGAATATTCAGGGTTGATTTCCTTTACGATTGACTGGTTTGATCTTCTTGCTGTCCAAGGGACTCTCAAGAGTCTTCTCCAACATCAAAGTTCAAAAAGCATCTATACTTCAGCACTCAGCTTTCTTTATGGTCCAACTCTCACATCCATACATGACTACTGGAAAAACCATAGCTTTGACTCTGTGGACCTTTGTTGGGAAAGTAATGTCTCTACTTTTTAATATGCTGTCTTATGTTTGTTACAGTTTTTTTTTTTTTCCAAACAGCAAGTGTCTTTTAATTTCATGACTGCAGTCACCATCTGCAGTTATTTTGGAGCCCCCCAGAATAAAGTCTCTCACTGTTTCCCCATCTATCTGCTAAGAAGTTGTAGGGCTGGATCCCATGATCGTAGCATGTTGAACGTTGATCTGCATTGCAGATTCCAAGCCTGGGAAAAGCAGCTGTTGTGTGTAAGACAGAAAGGAAAAGCTAGTGATGTTGGAGCATAAGAGTGTTTTAGGAGGGTTGAGAGAAAAGGCTAGGAAAATGGGCTGAGACCAGAACAGGAAAAGCCTTGAATGTCACACTAAGAAGTCTGGATTTGGTCCTCTAAAGCGGTAGTTATCATCTGGGGGTCTTGTTAAAACACAGACCGCTGGGCCCCACCACCAGACTTCTTGCCTGAGTCTGTCTGGGATGGGGCCTGAGAATTTGAGTTTCTTCCTGCTGATGGGGGGACCCCATGTGGAGAGACACAGGTGTCAGGAATAGGACAGAAGTTTCCAAGCAGGGGAATCGTACGATCAGTTTTTTGTAGAAGGCTCTTCAGTGGAACTAACCCAGGGACCGAGTGACTTCCTGCAGTGTCCGTCCCTCAGATACAGCAGCTCCCTGGGTCAGGAAGATCCCCTGGAGAAGGCGATGGCAACCCACTGCAGTAGTCTTGCCTGGGAAATCCCATGGACAGAGGAGCCTGGCAGGCTACAGCTCATGGGGTCGCAAAAGAGTCAGACATGACTTAGCACCCAAATCCCCACCACCACCGTATTTGAGTGTCAGGAGAACAAAGACATGGTAAGTCAACTCAGAGTCCAGTCAAATTTTCGTCCGTCAGTGGGGTCCACAGATGACTTAAGTCTAGGCCAGGGTTCTGGGTTAGAGCCAACAGAAAACGTCTCTGGTTAATATAAGCAGAAGCAGAGTTTATCGGGTGGATCTTTGTGGCCAAAGAAGAGATGGGAGGCTAGAGATTCAGAGTCAGAATGTGGTCAGGAGCTTGGGGGGTGGGGGGAGGAGACCCTGGTTGTCCTGGCACTGCCCTCAGCGCTTCGGCACAGGCGCTCATCCCAGGACCCTTCACTCGGCTGCCACCGGCCTTCACGTCACTCTCCCACGAGTGAAGATCCCAGGCAGGAGCTTGCTCGTTCCCCCACCTCCTGGCTGCCAGGGAGGGGTCTCCCTTTGGCTTCTGTAGACCCAGCCAATGGAGGAAAAAAAAAAGTAAAAAGTGAAAGTCACTCAGTGCATGTCCTACTCTTTGTGACCCTGAGGATTCTCCAAGCCAGAATAGTGGAGTGGGTAGCCTTTCCCTTCCCCAGGGGATCTTCCCAACCCAGGGATCGAACCCAGGTCTCCTGCATTGTGGGCAGATTCTTTGCCAGCTGAGCCACCAGGGAAGCCCAAGAATACTGGAGTGGGTAGCCTATCCCTTCTCCAGCGGATCTTCCTGACCCAGGAATCGAACTGGGGACTCCTGCATTGCAGGCGGATTCTCTTCCATGCCAATGGAGACTCTCCCCCAAATAAGATACATCTCTAGATGCTGGGGGGAGAAGGCAATGGCACCCCACTCCAGTACTCTTGCCTGGAAAATCCCATGGACGGAAGAGCCTGGTGGGCTGCAGTCCATGGGGTCGCTAAGAGTCATACACAACTGAGCGACTTCTATCACTTTTCACTTTCGTGCATTGGAGAAGGAAATGACAACCCACTCCAGTGTTCTTGCCTGGAGAATCCCAGGGATGGCGGAGCCTGGTGGGCTGCCGTCTCTGGGGTCGCACAGGGTCAGACACGACTGAAGCAACTTAGCAGCTAGATGCTGGGGAGCCAAAACCCATGCAGTACCCATACTTCCCCACAGACCAGAGGACATGGGCCGAGTTCTAGGATGTCTGCATTAAACAGGACAACCTCAGGGGCATCAGCTAGAAAGCCCTGCCCACATGTTTGCAGTTACTGCCAGCAGGGTCCATCCGGCGAGGTCCCACTGTGATCAAGAGCAGAGATAAAACCCCAGCCTCCACCGTGGCTATTTCCGTTTCATGGCCTCATTGCAGTGGGCAGATCAGGAGGGAACCATGCACGGTAATGAACAGAGAAACCGTGTCTTCCTGCGGGGGGAAAATGTTTTTATTTTTTATCTTTTCATTTAAACCAGTTTTTTCTGATGTTTATAGAAACAAGCCAATAAAAGGTCTCTGGCTCAGATTTTGGAGTGGAAACTCAGAAAACATCGTGTTTATCATGGAAGCGCTTTTCTGTTCCAGTCCTCCCAGGCTGATCACACAGCTGGTCTTGCTGGGAGCAGAAGCGCTGGGCAGTGTTTGTCTGGGTCCCTGGAGGCGCTGGCTTCAAACACTCCCCCGCAGCGCTTCACATGTGGCTGCAATTAGCTGTGCGGCAGAGCTACTGCCGGAGAAACTGTAGGTCCTGTGTCTCGCAGCAGGAAGCTGTGACCCTTTCTCATTTTGGTTGCAAATCCTCCACTTTGAAGGTGTTTCATTTGGGGAACTGCACAGGAAGTCCTTGATTGTATGTTCCTCTCTTGGCAAAGATTTCTGCTCCAGGAAATAGCAGTGTTTTTGTCCTTCCTTCTCCAGTTACACGAAGGTGTTGGGGGGTGGGCGGTGGGGAACCTGTGTTTTGGCTACTGCTTGACCTGCCCCCCGCCCACCTCTCTGACCTCCTCTCCACTAGTCTTCCCCTCCTACCCCACTCGCCACACTGGCCCCCTGGCTGCGGCTGGAACGCACGAGGCACCCTTCCGCCTCTGAGTCTTTGTCCTTGCTTGGTCTTTCCCTGGCACATCCTCCCCTCGTTGCTGCTGTTCAGTCCCTCAGTCATGTCCGACTCTCTTCGACCCCATGGACTGCAGCACGCCAGGCCTCCCTGCCCATCACCAACTCCGGGAGCTTGCTCAAAGTCACGTCCGTCGAGTCGGTGATGCCATCCAACCATCGCATCGTCTGTCACCCCCTTCTCCTCCTGTCCTCAGTCTTTCCCAGCATCAGGGTCTTTGCCAGTGAGGCGGCTCTTCGCATCAGGTGGCCAAAGGATTGGAGCTTCAGCTTCAGCCGCTTCAGCATCAGTAGGGACACAGGATTTGCTCCTTGCCTTCCTTCCAGTTTCTGATGGTGTATTTCTTACTGTGGGAGCCTTCCTGCGTCTGGTAAGTCCAGCCCTCACCTTCCTTGGTATTTTCCTCACTCGCCCTGCCCTGTTTCTCTCCAGGGTACCTGACACACCACTCTCATTTCTTTGTTTGTTTACTGCCTATCTTCCACGAGAATCTGTCCTCATGAGGCAGAGAGTACGTCTCCTTCCTTGCTGATCGCTAGTGGTCACTGCGTAGTAGACAACAAAAAACTGTGTTGGATGGGTGGGTGCTGGAAATAGGAAAAGCTGTCATTTCACAAGTAGCAGAATTATAAATATCATCTCTAAGGGGAGTGAATTTATGCTGATGCAGTTAGTGCAGTGAGGGGCCCGTACCAGGATCAGAAGCCACTGGGCAAAGGGGAAATAGAGCATTGAAATCTTTACCCTTGACTCCTCCTCTGTAGTTCCAGCTCACGTACCCAGCGGCCTTTCCGACACTCCCTTTTGGATGTCTTAGCTCACACTACATACGTCCCAGGTGGAATTCTTGATCCTGGTATAAATCTGGTCCTTCCAGAACTTCCCAGTTCAATTAATGACCGCCCTTCACCCAGCTCAGGGCAAAACCCAAGGCATCACTTTGGGTACCTGGCCTCCCTCTAGCCCCTACACACAACCCACCAGAACATGACAGAGATGCCCAGCTGGCCACAAAGTCGTGCCCCCTTCTGCAGATGGGGAGTGGCTGCACAGACCAGGACACTTCCTGGCACCCATCATTCGGGTGAGGCCACGTGGCTGTCACTGCAGAATATGAGCAGAATGATTCAGGCCATAGCCAAGCCCCTGAGTCCTCCTCTCTGCCTCCCGTCTCCATCTGTCCGCTGGAGGAGGAGCATCCTGAAAGGATTCTGGGGCCCCAGGGGTTGGCAGAGTCTCAGGGCGAGGATCCTAGGTCCCCGAGTCACCACCTGGAGAGAAGCCACTTGCTCTCCTAGAACCACTCACTGTTCAGAGCTCCAGTGAAGAACCACCACGTTTTTGGGCTCATTTGATTTAGTAGCTGGCATTACCTTAACTAGTGCATCTCTCGCCAAATCGTATCTCAGATCTGCCCACCTGTCTTCATCAATCTCTTATTTTATTTGTAACCTCCAACCTCTCTCATCAGAAAGATTGCAGACCTGTCCTAACTTAGCCCCTCACTTCCGTCCCGGCCTGCTACAGATTGAGCTCCCCTCCCGCAATACGTATGCTGAGACTACTCCCCAATGTGAGGGCATTTAGAGTGGGGGCCTTCTGGAGGTGATTAGGTCCTGAGGGGGAGCCTTCATTAATGGGGTTAGTGCTCATATGTGGGACCCTTGGGAGCTCCCCCACCCTTTCTTCCATGTAAGGATACAGCAAAAAGGGGCCCATCTAAGAAATAAGAAGCCAACATTGATCTTTGTCATTCAGTTGTTCAGTCATGTCTGACTCTTTGTGAACCCGTGCACTGCAACCTGCTGGGCTTCTCTGTGCTTCACTATCTCGCAGAGTTTGCTCAGACTCATGGCCATTGAGTCGGTGATACCATCCAACCATCTCATCCTCTGTTACCCGCTTCTCCTCCTGCCCTCAATCTTTCCAGCATCAGGGTCTTTTCCAAAGAGTCAGTTCTTCGCATCAAGTGGCCAAAGGATTGGAGCTTCAGCTTCAGCATCAGTCCTTCCAGTGAATATTCAGGGTTGATTTCCTTGAGGATAGACTGGTTTGATCTCCTTGCAGTGCAAGAGACTCTCAAGAGTCTTCTCCAACACCGCAATTCAAAAGCATCAATTCTTTATGGTCCAACTCTCGCATCCATATAGACTACTGGAAAAACCATAGGTTTGACTATACGAACCTTTGTTGGCAAAGCCAGGCTTTGCAGACACCAATTATGCCGTGGACTTCGTAGCCTCCAGCACTGTGAGATATCAATGTTTGTCTTTTGAACCACTCCGCCTGGAAGGACTAAGACCCCACCTCCGTATAGTTTACTCTCCACACAGCCATCAGAGAGATCTTTTAAGAACCCAAATGATGTCACCCCAGTCAAATAGCTTCCCTTTGCATATGAGATAAAGTATGAACTCCTTACCATAGCCTGTCCACTTCCCCAGCTTCATCTCAAACCTGTCTTCTCCCCCATTATGGTCCAGCCAGCCAGGCCTTCACTCAGTTCTTCAAACAGGGCACACTTGCTCCTGCCCCAGAGCCTCTGCACTTGATATTCCTTCTGCTTGGAAGTGCTCCCCCAGATCGTGGCATGACTGGCTTTTAAGGTCTCAACTCAAATGTCACCTCCTCAGGGAAGTCCACCCTGATCACACCATCAGATTGATGCCATTCTGCTGCCACAGCAGGTCATTCTCTATTTCATTCCTTGTTTTATTTTCTTCATCAAACTCATCACTGTTTTAAATGATCTCTTTTGAGTTAACTTACATGACTCAGCTCGAGTTTCCTGGCTAACTGTCCTCTCCCCACCTCCCCCTGAACACCTCCCCATTGGAGTATAAGCTCCATGGGAGCTGGACCTTGTCTGCGTTATTGGCAGTCGAATCTTCAGTATCTCCAACAGTAAATGGCAAACGGAAGGTGCACTAGAGAGAAGCAAGGGAAGAAAGGAGGGAAGGCGGGAGGTGGAGGGGAGACAGGAAGATCTGCCCTGATCGGATCAAGGCTCCTCACAGCAAAGCTGCTGGCGAGGAGGTGGGCTGGGGAGGTACAGGCCTGGGCAGCCTTTCCGAAGCAGGCTCAGAGGTGCAGAAATGACACCGCCTACCAACCAGGTCATCACCTTCCTGTTCCCGGGACGCTCTCTACCCCTTTGGAAGGAAAAAAAAAAAAAATACCCTTGCCCTTTTTTTTTCCTCTCTACACAGAAACCTCATTTATTTTGGACCCAAACCCACTTCCCCCCTGCTTCCAATAAGTACTAGAAAGGTTATAGTGCTTCCTCGTCTGTGTAATTTAGAAGGATATGAAATTGTAACTACAGTATAAAGAAGAGGCACTTTGTCCAAGATGACTAGCTATTTATACGAATCAAAGTCTTCAGAAATAGTTTTGTACATTGTGGTGCCCTAAACACTAACACAGTCAGCCTCTTGGGTGTTCCAGGGCTGCATGCAGTGGGAGCACATTGGGCTTTGAAACAGGACCCACTGTTATTGATTTTGTGACTGTCCCAATGTATACAGATACTTTAAAAAAATAATACGAATTCATCAGCCCAAGCAAGTTTGACTTGGATTTTTAAAGCTGTCCTAAGTAATCAATTGTAGGAGATTCTCTGGTGGCTCAGTTTAGTAAATAACTTGTCTGCCAACCCAGGTTCCATCCCTGGGTTGGGAAGATTCCCTGGTGAAGAAAATGGCAACCCACTCCAGTATTCTTGCCTGGGAAATCCCACGGACAGAGGTGCCCAGTCGGCTACAGTCCATGGGGTTGTAAAAAGTACGACATGACTTATAACTAGACAAGAACAACAAGAAAGTGATCAGCTTGAAGGGTTGATCAGATGAATGATGAAGTGGAAAAATACAGTCATTAAAGAAATTCAGTGTTTTTAAAAGTACTTTATAGCTTTCAGAATCCTTTTTTTTTTTTTCAGTTAGGAATTTTTCTTTTTTGCTACTTTTACTGAGATGTAATTGACATAGGGCACCAAGTCTCAGGTGTATAGCAGAATGGCTTGATTTACATATACTATGAAATGAGTACCACAATGAATGTGGTTGACATCCATCATCTCGAATAGATATTTCAAAAAGGAAAAAAGTGTGGGTTCCTTTTGACTCACGATGAGAACTCTTGGAATTGACTCCCTTGACAACTCTCAAATGCACCACACAGCCATGTGATTTCGCTGCTGCGGCTGCGTGCGTTGCCTTGCTAGTACTCACACGTCTCATGACTGGAAGTTTGTACCTTTCGACCACCTTCATCCAGGCCCCCCACCTCCCCCTCCCCCTCCCCCACCTCTGCTAACCACACATCTGATCTCTTTTTTATGAGCTTGGTTTGTTTCTTTCTTTTTCCTTTTTTAAGAAGATTCCCCATATAAAAGATTTCATACCATATCTATCTTTGTCTGTACGTGTACATCTTATAAGAACCTTCTAAATAGGACTGCTCCCTGATATGTAGGTGAGAAAATGAAAGGGTAAGCAGGGTTCATGTTTGTGTTCAGTATCACGCAGCTAGAAAACAGTGGAACCAAAGTTTGAACTCTGGTCTGTCTGATGCCTCAGTCTCAGCTATTCTTGTGTGCCAGGGGCTTCTCCATTCTCGGACAATGTTGAAACTGATGTTAAGACTCTAGTAAATTCCACCCTCAGAAGGAAAACCCAGGCTTCTTTTTGGTGAAGCTTCTCAACTCAAATGATTCTCCATCTGAGAGGCAGGTACTTAACTGTGGCCAAGCTCTGGCTGGCCTCGAATCCAGCATCTGCAACATTCTTTTAAAATAGCTCTTATTATCTCTGGCCCCAGCCTGCCAGAAGAAAATGGCAACCCACTCCAGTATTCTTGCCTGGGAAATCCCACGGACAGAGGTGCCCAGTCGGCTACAGTCCATGGGGTTGTAAAAAGTACGACATGACTTATAACTAGACAAGAACAACAAGAAAGTGATCAGCTTGAAGGGTTGATCAGATGAATGATGAAGTGGAAAAATACAGTCATTAAAGAAATTCAGTGTTTTTAAAAGTACTTTATAGCTTTCAGAATCCTTTTTTTTTTTTTCAGTTAGGAATTTTTCTTTTTTGCTACTTTTACTGAGATGTAATTGACATAGGGCACCAAGTCTCAGGTGTATAGCAGAATGGCTTGATTTACATATACTATGAAATGAGTACCACAATGAATGTGGTTGACATCCATCATCTCGAATAGATATTTCAAAAAGGAAAAAAGTGTGGGTTCCTTTTGACTCACGATGAGAACTCTTGGAATTGACTCCCTTGACAACTCTCAAATGCACCACACAGCCATGTGAATTTCGCTGCTGCGGCTGCGTGCGTTGCCTTGCTAGTACTCACACGTCTCATGACTGGAAGTTTGTACCTTTCGACCACCTTCATCCAGGCCCCCCACCTCCCCCTCCCCCTCCCCCACCTCTGCTAACCACACATCTGATCTCTTTTTTATGAGCTTGGTTTGTTTCTTTCTTTTTCCTTTTTTAAGAAGATTCCCCATATAAAAGATTTCATACCATATCTATCTTTGTCTGTACGTGTACATCTTATAAGAACCTTCTAAATAGGACTGCTCCCTGATATGTAGGTGAGAAAATGAAAGGGTAAGCAGGGTTCATGTTTGTGTTCAGTATCACGCAGCTAGAAAACAGTGGAACCAAAGTTTGAACTCTGGTCTGTCTGATGCCTCAGTCTCAGCTATTCTTGTGTGCCAGGGGCTTCTCCATTCTCGGACAATGTTGAAACTGATGTTAAGACTCTAGTAAATTCCACCCTCAGAAGGAAAACCCAGGCTTCTTTTTGGTGAAGCTTCTCAACTCAAATGATTCTCCATCTGAGAGGCAGGTACTTAACTGTGGCCAAGCTCTGGCTGGCCTCGAATCCAGCATCTGCAACATTCTTTTAAAATAGCTCTTATTATCTCTGGCCCCAGCCTGCCAAAGTCTGTCTTGAAGCAAGACAGCAAGAATAGATTGCCAAGCAGAACTGGTCTTATAGTATTGGAAGGAAAATTCGCCGTGTGAGGACAAGTCCAGTCTCTGGATCAGTGTTAAACCTCACTCAGCAGTCAAGGTCTGAGCACTTGTTCTGGCCATAAAGCTGGACTTGCTTAAGGGGATCCATGCTCTGAAGAGAAGTGACACTCAGAAGAAAGCGCACCACTGACTCCTGGACAGGTTTCGCAGGGCACCTCTCCCAACCCTGGAACACGACTCTGCCTCGAATCCCACGTGGGGATCGGGGCTCAGGTTCCTACCACTCACAATGGCCCTGCGCTGGACTCCACCCAGGTGCGTGGGGGGTAAAATCCCTGCTGGGTCATGGTGGAGGTGAGGCTCACTTCTGAGGGGCTCTCAGAAGGGACAGAAGAAAGGGGACTGAGTGCTGATTTCGTGGCCGGCACTGTTAGGGACCTTCACATGCAGCTGTCCAGAAATGCGCAAGTGTTTTTCACCATTCATAGCTCTGTTAGTTCCCGCAATCCGATCCTGAGACCGTAACTCTGAAATCCAGGCAAGCAGCTCTGGGTGTGAGTTCTGACTGCCCACCCCAGAACGATGGTGCAACAAGGGCAGTGTATTCACTACTGGGGCCCCAGTGCCTCCAGCCCCGCCTCCTCACACACAGGAGGGTCTCAGTACTTGTCTGTTAAGTTGAATTACCCCGGCGCCGCTTACTTAGCCTCTTTAAGGCTTCTGTCTCCTCATCGGTAAAGGTAGGAAAAATAAAACCTAGATCATAGGGTTTTCAGCTATACTTTACACTGTGAGATTGCTGTAGATGCATGTACAGTTGTAAGAAATAACATGTAGAGACTCCAGGAGTCCTCGCCCCAGGTGGTAGCGCCTTGCAAAGAGAGCACAACGTCATGACCGGGAGGTCGACACTGATCACCCACTGATCCTATAGGATTTCCCTTCCAGGATTTTTACGTGGATTAAGTGCAACACTGTAGGCATCATGTTTAGCGGAGCATGTGCTTCCTGTAAACGTTTGGTGCAGATTTTAACTCAGCAGGTCTCAGTGAGCCTGAGAATCTGTGTTGCCAGTCACCTCCCAGGGGGGGGTCTGCTGTGGTGACTGGCTAAGCATGCAGACTCCAGAGTCCAGCCTGTTGCTGTTCAGTTACTCAGCTGTGTCCAGATCTTTGCGACCCCATGGACTGTAGCCCCCCAGGCTCCTCTGTCCATGGGAATTCTCTAGGCAAGAATACTGGAGTGGGGTGCCATCTTCCTGACCCAAGGAGCACACCTGCGTCTCCTGCATTGCCCCCAGATTCTTTACTGCTGAGCCACCTGGGAAGCCCCCAGAATCAGACTGCCCAGGTTGAATTCTAGTGGCACCTTTATTATCTTTAGGACCTCAGACAAGTTATTTAACCTCTCTATGCTTGGGTTTCTTCTTTGACTTCATGTGGGTATTTTTGATCCCTACCTCATAGGGTTGTTGTGAAGCTAAAGGAGAAAGTTGCCTTAGAGCTCTTAGGACAGTGCCCGGGCCATAGCAAGTGCCCGTTGTTAGGCATCATTATCGTTTTGTGGCTTTCCAAAGGGCGCTCGTGGTAAGGAACCTGCCTGCCGATGGAGGAGGTGTAAGAGACGTAGGTTTGATCTCTGGCTTGGGAAGATCCCCTGAAGTAGGGCATGGCATGACAACTCACGCCAGTATTCTTGCCTGGAGAATCCCATGGACAGAGGTCACAAAAAGTTGGACATGACTAAAACAACTTAGCATGTAGCATCATTATCATCTTAGATTCTTTCTTATTCTATATACTCTCTCACTGAAATAAAATGATTGGGATTTTTCCAATGGTTACTTAGGCCCCCAGAAAAGTAGAAATTTACCTATTTTCATGAGAAAAGAAAAGATATTGCTAGAAGGGATTTGTAGAGCTCTTCTAGACCAAACATGGTAAGTGTCTGATTCACTGTTTTTCTTCCCCACCCACAGCAGACGTAACTAATCAATCTTGATATTCTTTTTTCATTGAACCGCAACAAATGGCTTCAGAGGCCTTCTTAAGGGAGGGCTCCCAGCACAGCTGGTGCTCAAGACGAAACCTGTCTGCCAAAACTGCTGTGGTCTAAGCTCCTCCCAGGAGTGGAGGTTTAGCCCCAGGGCGACAACCTGGCTTCCAAGGGCTCACACTGTCACCTAGAGACGCGTCTGAACTGGAACCCACATCCGGGCTCTTGGCAGAACAAGATGAAGACAAGAAAGGAAGATCAGGAGAGATCATGAGAGCACAGGAGAGGCAAAGTGTCCACGGGTGAGAAAGACTTTCTTCACAGACAGGTCAGTGCACGCAAGAGAACCGTAAGAGGCTCCGTTCACTGTGGCCATTTCAGACTGGCAGCCACTGGCATCTCCCTGTTGCCCCATAAAGTATGACATTGGAGGACACAGGGAAAAAACGAACTACTTATTGGTAACGTAGTGTGCAAACGAAAGCTGTCTTTACAGTACCAACTCTGGTGCTAAGTTGCTTCAGCTGTGTCTGACTCTGCAGCCCCATAGGCTGTAGCCCGCCAGGCTCCTCTGTCCATGGGATTCTCCAGGCAAGAATACTGGAGTGGGGTGCCATTTCCTCCTCCAGGGGATCTTCCCCACCCAAGGATCAAACCAGTGTCTCCTGTGTCTTCTGCATTGGCAAGTGGGTTCTATACCATTGTTGCCACCTGGGAAGCTCACAGTACTAACTGGGGAGCCTTAAAAAGTCAAAAGGAAAAAAATGGCAAGGCAGAGACCTTACTCGCACTTAACTGAACTCCTGAGGGCCTTCCCAGTGTTATTTGAGTTCTGTCAGTCTTGCTGCCAGCATCCCAGTCTTGATGGGGTGACTGTGTGCTCCACCCTGCAGCTCTGCCTCTTCCCACTGTCAGTTCCCATCACTGGACCACGCGTGACTTCACGAACCCTCGTGGACACACATCGTCAAGGGAGATCCAATTGCGGCCATTTTTTTGGATTGGTAGGAAGACAGGAATCAGGTTCTTTGTGCAATTTGACCTATAAAAGTATGAAAGAAGCCAGTTACGGGGGCCAAGGGGCAAAAGCTAAAAGGGGGAGTAGGGAGAGGAATAAGGGAACCGACGTGATGAGGAGGTTGCTTGAGGAGGAGGTCGATGAGGAAGGAGCAAACAGGGAGGAGGCACAGAGAAACCGAGAGGGAGTCTAGGGAATGACGCTGTGGCCCTTGTGGGAGGCAGAATCGCAGCTCCTAGAGCAACCTTCTCCTGCACCTTCTTTTCCTTTTCATTTGTTCACTTGGAAAATTTCAAATCTATGTAAGGGAGAGCAACACAACAGCCCTCCTACCCCGCCCCCTGTACCCACCACTCGGCTTCAGCCATCATCAACTCAGGGCCCATCTAATCTCTTCTGTCTCTCCTCACTCACCCTCTTGATTCTTTACTTTTAATAAACTTCTGGTGCATTTATAACATCTTTGCTGTGACACACATTCTTATCAGAGATCCATGCACAGCCGAACTTATTATTTTTTAGTTACTTAAGTAGTTTTTTGTTTTTGTTTCAAGAAATTTGCCCAACTTTTCTCTTTTAACTCCTTATATATATTTTTTCTATTGTGGTAAAATATGCAGGATATAATTTTTCTATTTTAACTCTTTTAAGTGTTTGGTTAAAGTGTATAGTTGGTTAAGTGTATAGTTCAGTGGCATCTATGTTACTGTGCAACTGTCACTTAAGTAGTTAGTTTTTTTAAGTGGTTAATTTTAATAGTGAACCCACCAATGAAAAGCTAAGCCTTTGACAATGACCTGTATCTGACCAGCGGCTCCCTCCCACCATCCACCCCTCACAGGTCTCCTCCCCTGGTAACCATCATTCTGGATCTTCTCATCCTCCTCCCCTCACTTCTGTTTTACATAGTTTTACTGCAGGTGAAGGCACGACTGTAATTATTCTTCATGCTATTTGTAACATTGCAAGTAGGATGTTACGCAGTGTGTAATCTGTGGGAACTGGCCTTTTTCACCGACTGCTGTCAGGATTCGCTTCTGTCGCTGTAGGCCACTGTAAGTCACCGGTCGAGCTGCTGTCTACGCTCTGTGTGTGGAGAGTCCACGTCTGACTCTTCGAACTCCCAGAGCACTTCCTTCTCCCTGTCTGACAGCACCTTGAGCGTGTCGCTCATCAGCATGACCCGGACATTCAGGCTGAAACTGCCCTGCTGAGACGTGGCCAGGGCGAAGCTGCCCGAACGCTGATGTAAGGCAGGCCTTGAGATTAATCCTTGGGAAGGTCGAAGCCTGGTCACCTCCGTGAGAAAAGGCCTTCTGCCCCCATGCTTTATCTGCAGAGTAAGGCTCCCTCAGAGCAGTGATGGAAATTAAAGAGGCAGCTTTAGGACCTCCACAGTGACCCAAGACGGAAATCATTTAGCAGCACGCAAATGGCAGAGTTGTCATAGAGGCCGAATGAGATAATGATATGTGGGGACACTCTGAAGCCCAGAGCCGTTTCATGCATGTGGAGCTGCACTGTGACTGTTGCCATGACGCACGTGCATTATCTGGGCGAATCATTGCCCTCTTCCCCCACGACGGCGGTACCCCTGCAAGACTAGATTTAAGGAGGAGAGCTGGGGAGACATGTGCACGTTCACTGAATCTTCTGCCTGCTCCTTAGTCCCTGCAACAGCTCTTCAAGTTAAGAATTGTCTCTCTTACAGATGAGAAAACTGGGCTTGACGACATGCCCAGAGTTCTAGAACTAATAGAGGTGGGGTTTGGGCTCAAATCCAGGTCTCTTCAAATCCAAAGCCCCTTCTTCACTGTCACACTTCCCCAGATCCGCTCCTGCCGTCCTCGCCCTTCCTAATTTGGCAGGATGAAAACCTCCTCTTTACAATCTTTCTCAAGATCTTATGTCTTCCTAGTCTGAGACTACTGATGACATAAAATAGAGTCTTCAAGAAAAAAAAAAAATCTTTAGGAAAACTGGGAGCCTTCCCAAGCTTTAATACGTGCATTTACCTCTGGAAACCAGGAAAACAGGCACAGCTATGCTTGGGTCGGATTGTCACCTGGGTCATCCTGTGTCCACTAGTCCTGTTGGACAGGGGGAGAGCGCATCTCACAGGGCGGATGCAAGACCCTGCCTCTGGTTCAGGCAACGCTTCCACACTGTTTAGGTCCCTGAGGGCTCAGTGGATTAAGAATCTGCCTTCTATTGCATCTATTGCCTGTGTACAGGAGACACAGGCGACATGGGTTCGATCCCTTGGTTAGGAAGATCCCCCGAAGAAGGAGATGGCAACCCACTCCAGTATTCTTGCCTGAAAAATTCTATGGACAGAGGAGCTGGGTGGGCTACAGTCCAAAAGGTCGCCAAGAGTCCCACAGGACTGAGCGCATCAGCACGGGGCAATCTCACCGTAACATGGAACTGTTAATACCTGTCCTGCCTCCCCAACGGGGCTAAGATCAAATGAGATGCTAGGCTGGGGCCTGATATAACTGGATGAGGTAAGAGATGGAAAAACAGTTTGAAACCTGCAAAGCATTTCCCTCCCATGTTCATGTAAGCTGGCGTTTGTTTTTGTTATCATTCCCTCTCAGGGGAGCCCTCCTCCCAGGGCAAGCTCTACGGTAGGAGCTCCCCATAATGACTGAGGTTTGAGAACAGCCAGAAGGCACGGGCACCACGAAGCCATTTAAAGCAAACCAGAGGAAGTCCAGTCCCTGACTATTTATTTTATGAAGTTAGCGGCTGCATACGTTAAGCAAATGTTTTCTTCATTGTGGCAGTCAGCGCAAACAATGGGGCAAGGGCGGCCCGGGTTGGCGGGTGGAGGGGGGGAGGACCCCGGGGAGGTTCAGGCCTCCACCCCCCTACCCCGCCACCCGAAGTCTCCGGAGAATGACAGGAAAAATTTAAAGACAGGGCTTTTCTTTGCGCGGTCACATGTCTGCGCTGCTGCTGTAATCGGAACCTGCACCAATTGGAAACGTTTCACCTCCTCCTCCTCCTCCCCGCCCCTCCCCCGGCACGTTCCGGAGCCGACCCGGTGGAGGACTCCGGGGAGTTTGCCAAACACAGCAAACACTGGGGCGTGAGCGGCCGGAGGGGGCTCGCCTCGGACCTCTCAGCCTTCCTCCTCGGTTCCCTCCCTTCCACGCTGTTTTCATTTTCTAGGGCTTCCTCCTCCGGGCGCGGAGGGGGAGGAAAGAGGCTGCCGTGCGCACGGGGTGTTGTGTGTGAGTGTGTGTGGAGTGCGCGGGGTAACATGCTGTAATGGGAGGGAGCCGAGCGGCGCCTGAGAGCCCTGGACTGCAGCGGCCGTTCTGATCGCAGAGCACCTGAGCACGCGCCTCCCGAGCCAGGGCGACCTGTCCCTTCAGGTACGCGCGGCGGCCGGCCCGTCCGGGCTGCGCGGCTGGGTGTGTGTGTGCGGCTAACGAGACGGCGAGGCCGCGCCCCAGCTCGGCGGCCGGTGGAGCGCAGAGCCCGGGAGGCGCCGGCGTGCGCGCCGCTCGGGCGGCTGTGCCGGCAGCTCGGCGAGCCGGTCGGCGCGAGAGGCGGGGGCGCGCGCGGGTCTGGAGCCCGGGGCGGCGGAGGTGCCTCAGGTCCTGCTCGAGCCCGCGGACCCTCGCCGGCTGCATGGCGGTCGTGCGCCTGGGAAGTTAGGGGGCGGCGAGTACGGAGTCGGCCTCCGATGCGGTCGTCGTGGTCACGACTGCGGTGTCCACCAGGTGGGAGACCCTACTGTGTGCGTGTGCGGGGGGTGCTGGCCCGCAGTGGCGGGCACCTGGGCGCGCACGGGAGGGTCTCCTGCGTTCCCGCTTCCTGGGCCTCTGGAATCCGGTGTGTGTCAGGGGCTAGTACCCAGCGCGCCTGCTCCACGCGCTCCCCGAGGTCGAGCGCCGCCCCGGCCTGCGGCGGACGCTGGCCGCCCGTGCGCCTGGGCACCCGCCCGGGAGGCGCAGGCTGCCTCCGGGCGCGCGGCGGAGGGGGGAGGGGGAGGGGAGGAGCCGCTCCGGGCGCGCCAGGCCCCGCCCCGCCCCGCCGGCTCACCTGGGCCGGCGCCCCACCTGCCGGGCGCGGGGGGCGGGCCCGGGGGCGTGGCCTCGGCGGGCGCTGTGGAGCCCGGCGGAGCCGGACGAGGGCGGGCGGCGCCTCATTCCAGGGATTCCTCGCGCTCCCGCGCTCGCGTCCGCCGCCGAGCCGGCTCTAGGCGCGCGCCGCCCGCGTGTGCGTGTGGGTGTGCGGAGCGGCGGGGGTCGGTGCGGAGCGCGGGCGCGAAGGCGCCTGCGCGTGGGCGCACCCCGGAGTGCGCCGGGCCCCGTGCGCCCGGCGGTCGCGCCCCTGCCTCTGCCCCCAGCGGGGCCTGGCCGGCCCGAGGTGGGCGCGCAGGGAACCGCCCGGCGGTGAGTGCGGGAGAGCCGGGCCGGGTGAGGGCTGGCCTGCGGGGAGCTCAGGGGTGGGCTGACTCGGAGCGGGACGGGGGCGTCCTCCTGGAAGGACGAGGCGGCTTCGAGCCTCCGGGAGGGAGAGCTCTAGCGTCTGGAGTGGAAGGTGTCTTGGGAGTCGGCGGCGAGGCGGCGGCCAGCGCCCTGAAGCCCCATGGTCGTGGCCGGCGGCTAAGGACGGCTGTGGGGCGGGATCGCAGAGCTGGGCAGGCGGGACCGGCTCTTCCTCTCTGCCCCCTCCCCAAAATAAGACGGCACACTTTTCCCGCAGCGAATGCAGGCCTCGCCGCAAAGCAAAGGTCTTTTCTGTTTTTGTTTTCCGTAAAGTCTTCTTTTATTCATCACTCGGAGACCTTTAAATATCTTAGGTTAGGATGACAATACTTGCTGGGACTATTAGTCTTGACTCTTGCTAACGGCAACTGTTCGTCTGTTTAAACCAGGTGATTTTTTTGCCAGTCGGTTTCACTTTGATCATTGGTGCTGTGTGTTTGCTAGTTGTATTTCCTTCTCTGCGGTTAATAAGAACCAGGAGCCTGGGGGGCGGGGGCGGAGGCGGAGGCGGGTCTAGTTTCTACGAGCAGCTGGTCGCCCCCTGTATTCGAAAGGTACTGTCTTCTGTAGTTTGACTTTTTTCAAACTCAAGCCTACTTTGATGAAAACGAAGGCTCGCATCTGTTTCCTCTGAACATTCAAACACAAAGGCAACGAGTGTTACTTCTATTAGTATTGGAGGTCAGCTTTGCGTTCCATTTTAGCCTACCAAAAACTTTAACTCTTTCTCTAGCGTCAGACTCCACAGACTTGTAATGCTCATTGTTTCCTGCTTGGAGCTGATGAAGTCTGCGCAGGAGCCTGCGGGGAGTAGCGTGGGTCGTTTAAAGAGCGCGGGGGGGTCAGCGTCTCAAGGCTGTCCTGGGGTGGGGCGTGTTCTTGGAACAAGTTATCGTCTGTCTCTCAGTCTCAGTGCTCTCATTTAAATAATGGGTTAGGAAATACTTAGAAATTTGTTGTCTGTACTCTGGACAGTTGTGTGTGTGTGTGTGTTTTGTGTTTTCCTGTTGCATCTGGCTGAAAAGTCATCTCCCTCCGAGCAGAAATGATGTAAACCCCTCAATTTGTTCTTTGTCTTTGGCAGTGGCTTAATCCCAGGCTGATTTCCCTCGCCACTGTTTTCTCACACTTCTGGGCAGCCAGCCTTTGCTTTCCATTTGGAAGAGAATGCAAAGTAATTTTTATGTGACCAAAACACAATACAATTAAGAAGATAATTCTGCTATAAATAACCATGAACTGCATTCCAAAACTGTGAATGCTGTAGTGAAAACAACTCCCCCAGGCGTACTTCTGGAGACTTGAGTCAAGTCTTATCCTTGTCACCTACTCAGTTTTGTGACCAGAAAAATTTCCTGCTAGTTAACAGTTTGTCCTTCACTTTCCTCTGTAAGAGCATGATAAAATCTGTTCTGATACATCAGAGTTTCAGGAATTACAGGGAAGAGTATGCTTTGAAAAATATTTTGTGTTACGCTATTTATAAAAGTCTTTGAAGACTTCAAAGAGCTTCATAAACACGTTGTTGCAGCTTCTCCCTGCTGATTTAGAACTGCCACTCTCCCTTGTAAAGATTTTACCCTGTCTTACAAAACTTGGGAATGAACGCTTTCCCTTTCTAATGGTCTGTTTGGTAAGAGTTCCATAGTGGGAAATTCCTTTTCACTCCTTAGGGAGCCGGCCTTGTCATCATCCTCTGGTGGTTGCCAAAACAAATCCTAAGGAAGGTTTTACTTTGTGTTTGTTCCAGGTGTCTCTCCTCCTTAATTTTGCTGTGCTGCTTTCAGTTTGCCTTAATTAAATCGTAAGTAAAATACTCATAATAAAAGCTGCCTTCCAGGCTTGAGTATGACTAAAAATGAGTCACGTAAGTTTAGGTAAAAGTCAAATACACTGGGAAAATGCTAATGTAACTAAGATCATGACACTATGTGGCAGCGTTAACATACCAACTTGTCTGATCCTTGACTGTGTTAGACAAGCTGTTGCAGCTCTGAGAACCTGGTGAAAAAGTTTTGTTTTGTGTTTGTTTTTTTGGGGGGTGGGGTGGGGGTTAAGTTTCTGCCAGGTATGTTGACTGAGGCACGTTTGTGATTCTTTTAGGGAGCCTCTCTGAAGTTAGTCAAGTCTATATGTGGGAGCTTAAGAGAAAAGGGGATACGACTGATCAGTCTCTAGCTATTTAAGATCTGTCCACATTAAAACAGACAAAAAACCCAACAGCTTAGAAATCAAACTGCCAAATTTTAATAATACAAACTGGTATGGTAGGGAAGGAAGACGTGTTTGCAGGTGGTGCTGAAATCAGAAAAATCAGTGTTTGCAGGTGTCTTGAGGCCTGATAACTGGATACAGTTGATTCTCCTTATTCGTGGATGTCTGTATTTGTGAATTTGTCTCCTCAGTAAAATTGATTTGCAGCCCAAATCAGTACTTGAGGCAGTTTCATCCTAGGCCCAGGGGTTAAGCATTCACTAACTTAAGAGTTCTCAGAGGCTTTACAGAACATGTCGATGGCAAATGATGAAAACTGATTATATTTAAGATGCAGATAAGGAAAGGCCTTCCCAGTGATGCAACGTGTTATGGGTCAGAAGACATTTCTAGGCTGCTGATAGGCGGGGAGTGGGAATTTTGGCGCAGTGGGGAGCTCGACCTGGGTATCGTGCGGAGTTTGCCAACTTGGGCTGTAATGCAGGTCACGTCACTCATTCCTGGGGGTGACAGATCCCTGAGAGGACCTGTTAGTACTTCTGAATAGGAGATTCTCAGTATCCTAGGAAAACAAGTGACAAGAACGAGCATGTCCAGAGTAAACTGAAAATGCCTATGAGGTGCTGTGGAAGGCCGAGGTGTTGAAAATAGGTTCACAGTAGCCTAAATAGAGAAAAGAAAAGATAATCCCTGGTTTTATTTGACAACCATGTTGAAAATCGTAGTAACTGGTAGTTTACTCAAAGAGTCCGGATCTGAAATTTCATTTTCCCTCCTTGGACACGGTGGTGGTAGTGTGGGCGCCCCCATACAGGCATCTTCCAGTGGGTGTTTTGTGGAGCTGGGTGAACTTGAGCCAGCAGTAAGAATTTTGCAGTGGCATTGAGCAGCCTCACCCAAAGGGTGTGAAATGCACGGTAACCTGAGTTTGGATTTGCAGCTGTGAGTTGATATAGGTGGCCCTCGACAGGCACATGGTTGCTTTCATACTGTCCATGTGTTTGCTCGGCTGACCCTGATGCTAAACTGTATTACAGTAGCTAAGGATTTTAGTTATTGTTGGGCAGTTTGTCACCAGAATCGTCAAGATGACGAAATATCACACCCCACCCCCGGGGCGGGGGAGGGGCGTTGCTGAGGGTGCCTGTAGACTCAAGCCTCGGACCACTTTAGTATCAGAGGAGCTAAGATGGTTGAGTGCTCATGCAAAGATTTCCACCCAGAGTGGTGCTTGTGATTCAGCCCAGCCGACTGTGTTGATGATGTGATGGGAGGTACGGATGATCAGGAGACAGAGCTGAGTTGATGGCAGGCGCCTGATCCTGGTTCCTGATTCCTGAGATGTCCCACGTTGGGAGAAAGAGACTGGAGGCCGCCCAGCCTGTGGACCTGCCCTACTGAGCTTTCACGGGGCGGGGGAGGGGGGCACGTTAAAGCCCTCCGGGAGGTACACACACCTGAACGAACTTGGTTTTCTAGAACAAGGGGAGCAGCATCCACAGAGCTGGTTCTCATCCTGGGGCTTGTGCCGGCGGTTGATAATCCCCTGAAAGACGCCATAAGTGACGTGAAGTCGCTCAGTCGTGTCTGACTCTTTGTGACCCCATGGACTGTAGTCCACCAGGCTTCTCTGTCCTTGGGATTCTCCAGCCAAGAGTACTGGAGTGGGTTTCATTTCCTTCTCCAGGGGATCTTCCTGACCAGGGATCGAACCCAGGTCCCCTGCATTGCAGGCAGACGCTTTACCCTCTGAGCCACCAGGGAAGCCCAAAAGAAGCCGTACTGGGGGCCTTAAACAAATGTTTTTAATTCCCTGGAAATAAGCATAGAACTCATAGCAGTATTGTTGATATTTCAGACATTCGACTGTCAAATGAATTTTCGGAAATCATTCTGTGTAGAAGTAAGGAATTGGATACGAGGGGAAGTGAGGCGAGTCCTTCTCACATTGTAGATGTGTACGTTTCAGGAAGACAGGTCCGTAACTCAGGCCCAGGATACGTCCTGATAAGAGAAGCTGGACAAGCAAAGGATCCATCTATTTATCCTCTGTCTTTGCAAGTATGACCATTGAAAGAGTATTATGAATAAAGACTGGCTTTCTGTTTGGGAGTGTGGCGTAAAATTTAACGTTGTAAGAACTACAAGCAGCAATGTGAAATTTTTCAGATATCACTTACTGAACCCTCAGAGTTATCCTTTGTAGTTTAATAGCAGGTTGTGTTGAGCATGACTAAGTGGAAACCGACCTTCCTGGTACTGAACCTGTTCTTGGAGTTTGGAGTCCTCGGGGCTTATGTTAATTCCTGTGCAGCTGGAGTCCCAAGAATCCTTTGGCATTGCTGCCAGGGTCATCTGCCCCACTCTGCCCGGCCGACTTGGTGCGAGAATCTTCTTACCTGCCTTGGTTACTGTTCATGGGACTCTGCTTCTCTCTCTTCAGAGGAAGTGAAATACATCCTGGTTTTCGTGTTCCCAGGAGGGGAGGGCTTTGCTTCTTTGCTTTCTCCAGAGATTATCAGATGGTTCCCTCATATACATCTCAAGGTATGGGGGAAAGAGCACAGGGCTAGAAGGCTTGCCAGAAGGTATTCTTATTTTTGGTTTTGATTGTGTGTTTTGTCAGATAACTTAAGCTAAAACACTGCTTTCTCTCCAAAAGGTCTGGATGAAAATTAGCTGAAGAATTAGTAGCAAAAGCATTGGATGGTGATTCAGGAGACTTGGATATTAGAGTTAGTTTCTTTAGGAAGTCAGCTTACATTCTCAACACCTTGGTTTTTCATCTGTAGAAAGCTATAATCTATTTGGCCAACTCATGGTGAGAATCAGTGAGGTAATGTATGTGAGTGTGTCATGAAAAGCACAGCTTTTCATTGTCTCTGACAATGCCAAGATAGTGCTTGCTTGCCTTTCCTGGGCATTTTCACTTATGAGGTTGTATCATTCAGTTCCATTCACTGGGCATTTTCCGTTACATTGTTATCATTTAATTCCATTTAGTAGGCATTTTCAATTATCTTGTATCATTTAACCCACATGGCGAGTTTGTGACCTTATGACGTAGGCAGCCTTGTTAAGTTTTCTTTAGGTGAGCAAAGGTGGATCCAGAGAGGTTAAATGACACCCTCAGTTGGTGTTAGGCATTTGAAGTATGGAACATCGTAGGCTGAGTAAGTAAATGTATTGAAACGTAGGGCTCAGACTTAGGTTTTCTGATGTTCAAGTCCCTGTTCCACTAATTTAACAGATGATAAAGCGCAAGAAGGAAACAGCATTACATGAATGAGAGAGGTTTCTAGCAAGAAGAACAGAGGCACAGATCTGTGAATTGAATGTTAACAGAAAGATTACACGTGTTGCCCGAAGTTACTGGGGCCGCATTTGGACACACTGTGGTGGAGAAAGAGCCAGGAGGTGGATTCGCGTCTGCTGGACGTGCCTGAAGCTCTGCCTGCGTGTGGTCGCTGGAATCTGGTGGCGATTCGGTCTCAAATTTCATTTCAGTCAGCCTCACTGAGCTGCACGGCCAGCCACATCGACCGCAGGGTGATCTGCCTTCTGCGTAGGTTGCCCAGCCTTCGCTGTAGGTTGCTGCTGGGGCAGCGGGTTCACGTGCCTTTTCTGTAGTCTCTCTACAGTGTTTACCAGACAGGAGACACGCAGTGAAAGCCTCCGACTTCTGGAGGGCCCCAGGGGCTGCACACCCACTGCTGGGGTGAGATCCTTCATGCTGTGGGCTTGGCCTGCCGTTGTGTTTATGGGCCGAGGCCGAGCTCGATGAGCTCAGGAAGTGGTCCTGATGGAGTGAGGATGGGACAAGGCCAGCAGGGCTGTGGGATACTGAAGAGTGTGCATCTGGGAGCTAGACATGCATCAGGGTCCCAGGAGAGTGATGTCTTCCGGTTTGAGGGTTTTGGCCAAGTGACGGCGTGGCAGGAACATCAGGGGGATTTGACTGAGCCTCTCCCACTTTCACCAGTTTCCACCTTTAGCCGAGACTCGTGGTGGTGGTGGTTTAGTCGGCAAGTCATGTCCGACTCTTAGGACCCCATGGACCCCCCCAGGCTCCTCTGTCCACGGGATTTCCCATGAAGGAATACTGCAGTGGGTTGCCATTTTCTTCTCTAGGGCATCTTCCCAACCTCGGGATCGAACTCAGGTCTCATGCGTGGCAGGCAGATGCTTTACTGACCGAGCCGCCAGGGAAGCTGAGACTCACACTCTTATTACAGTGTAGTTGGGCCACCGACACTGGAGGAGCCGTGCAGTGAGCTGGGGCTGGGTGGTTTCACCTTGGAAATCTCCTTGGAAGACTTCCACGACATATCTTGAACTTCTGTTCCTTCGCCCCAAAACAAAAACTACTACACCTCATACTTCTATTCCACAGTGGGGTTCATGTCCTCTTGTGGGTTCAAAAGAAAAAAGCTTCCTTGGTGGAAACCCAGAATAATGGTGTTCACGTTTAGAGCTGAGCTTTTCATCAGCACTGAACATCCCTAAATTTTAGTAGCTTTATCACTGATGCCTGTGTCTGTCTGCTTAGTTGCTCAGTGGTGTTTGACTCTTTGTGACCCCATGGACTGTAGCCTGCTAGGCTCCTCTGTTTATGGGATCTCCAGGCAAGAATACTGGAGCGGGTTGCCGTTCCCTCCTCCAGGGGATCTTCCCGACCCAGGGATCAAACCCACATCTCCTGAGCTGGCAGGTGAATTCTTTACCACTGTACCATGTGGGAAGCCCCTCATTGATACCTTATCTTAATTCTTCACAATAAGCTGAAAGAATGTATTACTGGGGATAAGGAACTCTCAGAAAAGGAATATGGGCTGGCAGAGAAAATATCATTGCCTGGAAAAAAAAAAAAACACCAAAGTATTTGTTCTCCTCATGATGAGGTATGTTCATAACTGACAACAACCACACAAAAAAAGTGTGAATGGACTGGACCAGAAAAGGGTTGCAGGGCAGCAGATCCCTTGTAGATGGACTCCATGTCTTTATATAGAAGGACATTCCTCTCCCTTTAATGAGGTTATTACTGTCTTCCGGGTGTCAACGTTTCAAGTGATTATGTTTTGGTGATTGTGATGCTGTAAAACCCATCACGGAAATGGGAACACTTCACTGGTGGGTACTTAGATTAACTTTCCGGATGCTGCGTAATCTTCTGCAAAAGCTCGTAGGTGATTTATGGGTTCATAAAGAATATAAAATAAACCAGACTCGTCTCTCCACTGTTTAAAACCGTTCAGACCATTCAAGGACTTTTCCCTAGGGATGAGACCTCAGCTCCGTCACACCCTGCAGAGGACGAGTGACCCGGCCCTTGCCAGCGTCCTGCCTCCGTCTCCTTGGCTGTGGTCAGCAGCCCCCTGTGTCCACAGGGTCAGCTTGGCCTGCCCCCTGCCTCCCGGTCAAAAGCTTAACGGCCCTCATCCTGTGGGTCTCTCATCCCAGAGAGATCTTCTCTGTCTCAAGTAGTGGCCAGTGCTCTTTTTCTGGTGCATTTAGCATTATTTGCAGTTTATTATGTTCATATATATATTTTCAATACATACGCAGTCTTTTAAAAACTGTTTATTTGACTTCATCGGGTCTTAGTTGCGTGGTGAGGGATCTCGTTGACGCACGTGGACTCTCTAGTTGTGGCACTTGGGTTCGGGGATGAAGGCGTGTGGGCTTAGCTGTCCCACCAGGGATCACACCGGTGTCTCCTGCATCATACTGCGGATTCTCAACCCATGGACCATTGAGGAAGTCCCCTGTCCACGGATGTTTTGAGGACACAGAGGTAGAGTGACTTCTCAGGTTACACAGGTGGGAAGTGGCCGAGCCCAGGCCAACTCACAGCGTTAGTGACCCCCTGGCCCCAGAGAGTCCCCTCTCCAATCACCATGGGGCCGTCATGCTCATTTCCAGGGGGGTGTGACCCTCTCTCAAGTACTGTAGCCACAGTTCCCCCACTGCCGCGTTACTCCCGTGTTTCACTGGGTGTCCTGGGCTGTGGATATGTTTGAGATGTAAATTTCAGACGTCTGTTTTGTTTGACTGTTGTCTTCCACCTTTACTTGCTGAGGTGCCTGCGTAATGCCTGGTCTTTGGTCCTCGGTCCTCATCTCCCCTCTTGTCCTTATCTCACACCTAGTTCCCACAGAAACCTGCCCCCCGGCCCGCCAGTGACTCCAGACTGCACCCCTTCTGGTCACGCCGTCCTCCCGTCACCTGCTAAACCGCAGCATCCCTGACCCCACTCGCCCAGCCTGCTCAGGGGCTCACCACTGCCCGCTGGTTGCCCGCCTCCGTGAGTGGAGACCGGTCTGGTCAGCCGGGGGCTCCCTCCTGGGCCTCCACCCACATCGTGCTTCCCACACTTTGCAGCTGCTCCCTGACGAGACTCCCGGTCCTGACCGGGCTGATTTGCCTCCCTCCCTGCTCCTCATTCCTCCGCTGTGCCTTCCCTCAGGCTGTGGGTCCAGCAGGACTGTGCACGTAGGGATCAGGGTGCTCACACTCAGGAAGTATTCAGACCGTGTGATCCAGGTGGCTGGGAGAGGTCTGCGAGGAGAGACCGCCCAGGGGAGAGGGATGGGAAGGAAACCTTTGAAGTGGCTTCTTAACACACACACACACACGCATGTTCACAGGGTAAACACTTCAGCCGACACTGATCTCTTTTATCCCACACTACACATTTTACTGTTACATTTTGCCTTTTGTTACCCTGTTCGCTGTACTTCATGAACAAGGTTGTAATGTCTTAAAAGCAGGTGTGATGTCTTCTGTTCCTCTGTGACCGTCCCAAATACTCTGCTGAACTCAAAAGTTGTGCAATAAAAGTTGGTCGGTGGCATTTATAAGATTGCAGCAGATGGCAGGTGCTTCGTAGGGGAACTTTAAAGCACCTAATCTCTTATCTTCCTACTTTGAACCTAAATCACTTGGGAAGAATATGTGATCTTCCACAGGCTCGAATTCTGGACCTACTTCTGTGTGTCTGGTATCTTTATGCCTTGATATTTTGCTTCTGGGCAAATACTTTGCATAAGAGGCATATGTTAATATGTATCTTTGGGTGTTTAGAATTTCGAAAGAGTTGTCCTTCAGCTTACTGAAGCAATTAATTTCGGAATTATGAGCCTAAATACTGAGCTACAGAGTAGACTGTTTATCAGCATTTACTTAAAGTAAAAGACTTGCAACTCACATCTTTTCCATTTTTTCTTTCTTTTCTGGCTTGGGTGAACAGAGTAACTTGAGTTTTCGTGCGTTCAACAAGCCTTTTCCTGTCAGTCTGTCCCAAACTTTCATTTTCTCCGCCTTTGAACAAGTTCCTGAGTCTTAACTCTGAGGTGATCTTTTCAGTCGTATAAGAAAGATGAGCACTGTGCGCGTCATTCATTTTTCTCTCGAGTGCCTCTGAGTTTACTTGCTCCCTCCTTGTCTCTGAAAAAGAAGAAACTTACTATTTACGTGTCCTTCCTGCCACTCAGAGCCTTCTTGGACTCTCCCCTTTCATGTTGAGACTGGAGTAGGTTGCCATTTTCTCCTCCGGGGGATCTTCCCGACCTAGGAATCGAACCCGAGTCTCCTGAAATGTAGGCAGAGTCTTTACCATCTGAGCCTCCAGGGAAGGCCCATTCATTGCGCTCTGCCCATCACATCAGATCATCCCCTGCCTTCAGCTTCCTGTGCCGCAGATCGTGACTATGGAGTGCTACCAGGATACCTTTCCTGGAATAGCACATCAGTGGCCAACTCACCGCTCAGCTCAGAGACTTCAGTGGGTCCTTCACTGACACAAAATCCACCCCAGTTCCGTGAAAGCCCTCCGTCCTCTGGTGGCGTGGCGTCAGTCCAGATTTCCATCCTCGTCGCTCACTTCCCGTCCCCACACTGCTCATCTGGCTGATCTGGGCGCTGGTTCTTGAGTGCGTTCGCTTCTGTCCTTCCCTTCTGTACTTGGTGTTCGTTCTTCAGAGGCTCAGCTCACCTTCTGTTTTGTCCACAAAGCCTTTCAAAATTCGCTGGTATTTCTACAGGGTTTTTTTTTTTCCAATAGCACTGCCTTGGCACTTAGCACATTTCTCCCTAAGCCTTGCCGTCCCTAAGTATCCCCTAAGAGATGTTTCAGGTTAAAAGAAGGGCCAGTGAAATTTGAGAGATTTCAAGTATATAGGACTGCCCTCCCTGCCATTTCCGCCTGCTGCAGAAGGCAAGCAACCCATCAAAAGCCCAAGAAGGAAAAGGAATCGCTTGATGTGGTTTATTCTGGTGTTTCCCAAACTTATTTATCATAGAAAAATTTTTTTCTCACAGAATATGAACATCCAGTGAAACACCTGGGGGAAAACACCGCCTTAAACTAGATTTCTTGTTGGCATGTCTACTGTATAGATTGAAAGCTCTTTGAAGCCAACTGCTGGGCTGTTTATTTTTCCTGCCTTGGTACGTAGTCAGTAATGTTTATTGAATGAAATCACATTGCAGGATCAAGAGCTTATTTTTCTTTTTTTGAGGCCCTCTGTCTAGTACTGGCATATGCACAGTTCTGTTCAGTCTTGAAGCCGTGTCCAGCTCTTTTCGAGCCCATGGACAGAATTCGCCAGGCTTCCTTGCCCTTCATCATCTCCCAGAGTTTCCTCAAATTCATATCCGTTGAGTCACTGATGCTCCCTAACCATCCAGTGCTCTGCTGCCCGCTTCTTTCGCCTTCAGTCTTTCCCAGCCTCGGGGTCTTTTCACATGGGTTGGTTCTTTGCATCAGGTGGCCAGAGTATTTGAGCTGCAGCTTCAGTCCTTTCAGTGAATTTCCAGGGTTGATTTCCTTTAGGATGGACTGATTGGATCTCCTTGCTATCCAAGGGACTCTCAAGAGTGTTCTCCACCACCACAGTTCAAAAGCATCAATTATTTGGCACTCAGCGTTCTTTATGGTTCAGCTCTCACATCGGTACATGACTACATACACAGTAGGTACTCAATAAAGACTGAAGAATGCTGAGTAAATGCTGCCTGTATCTAAAGGGTACCCTTAAGGTATCTTTTCTCAGTTGAACTGACAGGATCTATTTTCCTAATAACTGTTTGTGAGTGCATGCATGTGTGTGTATATATTTTTAAATAATCTCAAACAGGAATTTTTCTAGGTTTTCCACCACCTTCAGCTCTTCTTCAGTGTTTGCTTTTATAGCTGTGCTGTAATTCAAGAAAACAGAATTAAAAATCCAAGTTTTATTTAAAAACATGATAAGTGGCAGTGATCGCTACAAAATAATGACATTTTAGAATAAAGATCCCTATTGGACTCAAAATGCCATTTAACTCACCAGTGGAATTCACACAGTTTTCATGAATCCATTGCATATTTTAAGCTCCACAGCTTTGTAGAGTCTCTTGGCTTAGGAGGCAAAAGAACAGAGCGATTAGTCATTGTAATTTTTGTTAAAACTAACAAACCAACAACCACCACCACCACCACAACAAACGTTGTTGCTGGAGTCATGCTCTGCTCATAGAGTAGCTTTAGTTCTGAGAAGTGATTTTACTGGGTACATCTGGACAGGCGTGCTGTTATACATACATATAAACATTTATAAGCACAAATAACGTGGGCATGAATATTCACAACATCCTTTCTTTTAGTCCTGACTTGAGCTGCTTCCTGGAATTGGCATGGTTTGGTTTAGTGGACAGGATGGAATTTAACCCCTTTCTCTGTCTGTTCCTAAACCGTGTCTGTGGCTTTCATCCCGGGCCAGAAAAAGTTTAATCGTCAGCATTGGGATCTGCACTTAATGGAGGAGTCACCATCTCATGGGTAACTGCCAGAATTCTAGAAGAGTCTTTCGAATTCCTTTAAAATTCTTCTTTTTCCTTCTAGGCTCCAACCAGGAATGGAGACCCCATTGGATGTCTTGTCAAGGGCCGCATCCCTGGTACACGCTGATGACGAAAAACGTAAGTCGGGAACCCATTCTAAGTGCTTTGCACCTCTCCCCCCTTGACTCCTGCAACGTCGTAACATCAGGTGTTTCTGCACATGGTTTCGGGGCTGTACGCTGTGAACCTGCCTTGTCTTCTTCAGAGATAACAGCTTGGCGTCCTTATTTTTGTTTTCAAGAGCCAGAGCATATCAGTCTTGTAAATGATATCCTTGGATGCTAGGGCTTCAGCTGTTAACCTCAGGAAGTCCTTTCCTCCGAAAGATTCTCCTAAGTGGGACATGGAATAGAGATGCTCCTTCTGTGTGTCTCCAGAACTTTCGATAAATAGCTGTTTGTCAGTAGACAGATTGACCAGCAGAGAACTAGAGATGCGAAGACTCATCCAGAATCACCTGTCATTGGAAGTGTGTGTATAATGGGGAATGGTCATGCACATCCCACCTGTATGGCTGAGAGAAGGTACATACTGGGGTGGGATATGCCCTGGTGCGGTGGCAGAGGGGTGGGAGAGGGGAGAACACTGATGTTGGAGGGTTGCTTGCCACGTGTTAAAGCGATTTTCCTGCTCCTCCTCAGGCACCTTTGTTTATAATGTTACTGTTCATGGTTGATATCTGCAGAAACGATCGCGAGGGTTCTTTTTTCTAAGCCCTGAAATGCTACTAACAAAAGATTTATTGAGATGGAGCTTTCATACATGGTAAGTTCTGGAAGGAGGAGCAACTCTCCGGGTTAGTTCTTGACAAATTTGGCAGCCTGAGCGCATGTTCCTTGAGACGTGAGATCTGCTTTTTCACTCGCTGGTAGGACTTTTGTTTGTCTAAGCCTCAGCTCTCTCGCTAGTCACAGGAAATAGCAAGAGCTGCTTCCGAAGTCTTTGTGAAGATGACCTGGGCTACTGTGTGTGCAGGGCTTGCCGTGGCCTCAACTCCTGGGGCCGCTGCCTTGCCCTGTCCTGCGGGCGCTGTGTGAGGCCCTCCGGTGGGACCTGATCTACTCCTTCATGTTATTACAGCGTCTGTAGCGTCGTCCCCTCCGCTGCCACTCACGCACGACCATCTTTAGTTGAGTGACTGCATGAAATAGCTGTTGAAGTTTGTTTTTTTCCCTCAGCCTCTTACATAATGTACATCTGTAATTGTCCCTTCCTAAATTACTGAAGCTCAAGGATGTTGAGCATCATTCCCAAGGACATGGAGCTCTGCCATGGCAGCTCAGGTTGTAGACTTTTTATCGAAACAACAGCAGCAAAAACCCCTTTATGCCACTAAGATTGCAGCAAGGGTTACTGACTTGAAGAGCTGGTTACAGATTTCTTTAAACATTACTATAGCCAATGTAGAAGCTTTTTCTAAGCAATATAAGACAATATTTCAAGTTTCTCTGTTTTGTGATGCTCAATTCGAATCTGTAAAACGGCATCATGTCTGTGCATTTGAAGAATAAGTGATGCCCTCAGAGTGGCTTTTGTGTCCTGAGTGTAGAGAGGGTGAGTTCCTCTCCTCTGCTATGTTCTCGGGTTCCCTCCCGGAGCCCGGCTTCCGGATCTGTCCGCTCAGCCTGGAGGCCTGCATAGCGACCAGTTGTGTGAGCGGTGCTTGTGGAGAAGGGGCGTTTCTGAGTGGGCAAGGGCAGTCCTGCCTTCATGGAGCTTGCGTTGCTCGCTAGTCATGTCTGACTCTCTGCGGCCCCCTGGACTGTAGCCCACCAGGCTCCTCTGTCCCTGGGATTCTCCAGGCAAGAACGCTAGAGTGGATAGCCATTCCCTTCTCATGGAGCTTATGAACTGATTTCTGCGTTGACTCTTGAGGCTGTGCAGTGTTCAGCAGGGGGAGACTGGGCGTGCTTGTGACATAGGTGCCAGGCATCTGTGGTGCCCGCAGCTTGGGAGAGCTGTTTTCCCAGAAACCGAAGGACACTGCCAAAGGGGAGAGGAGTTTACCTTCTCCTGCGATGAACACAGTACTGGTGCTTTAAGAGGAAGGATGGGTGCCTGTGTAGGTCAGAAGGATCACAGGCTAGACTTTGTTCTGGGCTCCAGTTGGTTTAACAGTGGGCCGGCATGGTTCTGGGGTCCCCTCTGTAATGGTTTCAGCATCTCTGGACCACTTTTGACATTTAAAGATAAGTGGGGGGAAAAAAAGTTCAAAGATGTCCGTAATCATTATTATTAACATGGGCAGCATTTTTGGGAAACTTGTCTTGCTATGGTGCTCTGCACTTCACCCACAAGAGAGCAGAGCCCAAGAACCAGAAATTCACTGTATTTTCTGTTACCTAGCAGTGTAAGGACATAGAAATTCAGGTAGTTTGTAGACAGAGCTGAGCATTAAGTTCACAGCCTTTCTGTGGATTTCTTCAGACCCGTCTGAGCTTTTTCAGCCTGATTCAGCGCTCTCTGCCCTAGACTAATTCTGTTTTAGCTTCTGTTGTAAGTTGCTCTGACACTTCACATTCTCCTCAACTTTAAAAAAAGTCTTGTGTATGTAATCTGATGTGGGTGTCTTATTACAAGCAGAAAAATATTCTACTACTAGAGATCCGGTTTCCAGCTCATGTGGGTGACCTCAGTGGTTCTCTTTCCTTTTGCTGCTGGGGAGCCAGAGACTTGGGCATTTTTGAAGATGCTATTGTTTTAGCATTTGGAGGAGAACAGTATCTGTTAGGAGCTGAGTACTTAATACCTGATAGCCTTAAGGCTTCGTTATGTCTACCAGTGAAGAATTAAATACCTCAACCGTACACGGCAGAGATAAAGTCAGTAGTGAAATGGTGGTTTTGTGGAAACACAATAGCTGGTTATCTGGATGGCCTAGAAGGAATACGCTTACTTAAAATAATCATTCCACTGCTCAAGAGAGATTGATTGAATCAGCACCCTGAGTAATCCTGGGAGGTTCTTAGTGAAAGTGCAGCTGGATGGCCAATTTTCCATATGCTTGAAGAATTCTCTCTGCAGGGATTATTAATACCGGTGCTGGGAGCACACACCTAGAATAATAGCTTGTGCTCGGTCGTGTCCAACTCTGCGACCCCGTGGACCGCAGTGATTTCCCAGGCAGGAAGACTGGAGTGGGTTGCCGTTTCCTCCTCCAGAGGATCTTCCTGATGCAGGCGTCAAACTCGCATCTCTTGCGTCTCCTGCATTGGCAGGCGCCTTCTTTACCGGTGGCACCACCCGGGACCTCGACCTTTTACCAAGCCTATTTTTTAGGAGTCAAAATTTGAGGAGAGAATTTGAGGACAGGAAAAATAGGCACCGATTTTTATATTAATAATAGCACCTGGGTATGTCTGTACCGTGACACGGCACTTCTCTGTGATATGTAGAGAATGTTTTCTTTTTGGTAATTTTGTTTTTTTGTGTCTTGATTATGAGTTCTTTTATCTGTTGACTTCCTCAGTTAGGCTGGGATAATTTTAAGGAGCGTGTAGCTTTCTTTTTGAGGATTCTGGTGGCGGGGACAGTAGCTTTGTTTCATCTGACAAATAGTCATATGATCTGAACAAGCCGAGTGAGGTTAGTCTGAGTGACTCACGGAGAGCGGTAGGGAATAAAGGTGGTTTTCACAGTGTTGCTGTTGCATCTGCTCCTAGAAATTCACTGACTCCTTGTGTGCTGACGGTCACTGAACACTGACTAATTGATGAAGCATAAATTACCACTGTCCTTCCAGGGAAAGCATTCCTGGGAGCACTAGCTTTTTGTTATCATGTCCAGATGTGTGGACATTTGCATGTATATAGATTCTGTTTGGAGAAGGAAATGGCAACCCACTCCAGTACTCTTGCCCGGGGAATCCCATGGACCAAGGAGCCTGGCAGGCGGTAGTCCATGGGGTGTCACAAAGAGTCAGACATGACTAAATGACTAAACAAGCAGGGTTCAATCTGGGGCTTCCCCGGTGGCTCAGCCGTAAAGAATCTGCCTGTAACGCGGGAGACATGAGACTCTGGTTTGACCCTGGATGGGGAAGATTCCCTGGAGGAGGAAATGGCTACCCACTCCAGTGTTCTTGCCTGGAGAATCCCATGGACAGAGGAGCCTGGAGGGCAAGAGTCGGACATGACCACGGCACAGGTTCTGTTTTGCCTTAAAAAGGGAAGAAAGAAACCTATCGATTTAACGATAGAGAGGAGTCGTGCTCACACTCTGTCTTCTCCGATGGACTCCGTCCTCCCGGGCGGCCAGCACTGCCTGCCGGTGAGGTCACCGTGTGTGTAGGTCCTGGTGCCATAGCCGGTGCCTTCCTGCGACCAGACCGTGCGGGGGCCGCCCCGATCCTTTGCTCTTTCTCTCCGTGCCTCCCGTCCTCTTGTCTTTGCCCTCCGTACCTGACACCGTGGCTTTCCAACATTTTGGCCACGGCCCAGAAGAAGAAAAGCTTTCACCTTGTGACCCTCGGACTCATACTGACCTAACTGATACAACAACTTCACGAAACAATTCTTAGCCTCACTTTTGCACAGTCATAGCTTGAGTTGTGTGTATTTCTTTGCATTTTACTTTGAGTAAAAGTTGAGTCATGACTCATTATGTTGACTTGAGGATCTGCAGATGAACTGGGTGGGACCTGTAGGCGAAAAAACATGATTTGGTTTTTTATCTCCTTCGTTGCATAAAGTTGCTTCTGGCTCCTCCGTTTATGTCCTGGGGAGTTTTGACTAACCGCTGGGGCATGAAGAGTGTGCAGAGGAGCTGGAATCCATGTGTGGCTGGCCGGGGTGACATCATCACATTGTTCTCGGTCAAGAGCCCTGGAGGCCTTGGCACACCCACTGGGAGCCAACAGGACTGCCCCTTTAGAAGCAGTTCTGCCGTAGCCTAAGGCTGTCCTCTTTCTGATTTTTAGAAAGCGGTCACTCCCCTTCGGTTAAGCCTGTTTAGGTCCCTCTTGTTCCCCCAAAGCGTGCTCCATTGAGCCTGCCCAGTAGAGCCTGGGGAGCACACCGGTCAGATCCTTCTCGGCCTTAGGTGATGGCCTGGCTCACTGCATTCGTGCTGGGCAGCCTTTGTGCCTAGCACCTGTAGAGACGCCATGTATCCAAGACCTGGGCTTTCTGTGGCTTTGATTTCCAGAGAGAGGAGGGAAGGAGTGATGGTAAGCATTCTACTGTCGCCTCCCCAGCATGGGTCCCTTCCCCCAGGCGGGAGTTACTGAGTCACTGGTCCAGTAATACTCCTTGGGGACTTCTGGATCTGCCTGTTTAACCAGGAGGAACTGGATACTTCTAGGTGTGAGATGAAGTAATTCTTGGGCTATCAGGATCCCTTACCCAGGTTCTCCGGTTGTTCATGGATATGTACTCAGTTGTGTCTGACTCTTTCCAGCTCCTTGGACTGTAACCAGCCAGGTTACTCTGCTTTGGGATTTCCCAGGCAAGAATACTGGCGTGGATTGCCACTTCCTCCTCCAGGGGACCTTCCCAACCCAGGGATGGAACCTGGGTCCCGTGCATCTCCTTCGTTGGCAGGCGGGTTCTTTACCACCTGGGAAGCCCCCTCCCTGCCACCAGCCCGTTGTTTATATTTCGTCCTATTTCCTTCTGTCTCTCTGTATGTATGTATGTCGTGTTTGTATATGTGTATACACACACACATATGTGGGCTATTTTTACTGAGACATTTGAGAGCAAATGGCAGATATCACGCCTCTTTACTCCTAAGTACTTACGTACATATTTCCTACGAACAAGAACATTCTCTTGCATAACCACAGTTTGGTTATCTTTATTACAACGTTACTTAAATATACAGAGGCATAAAACCGGGCATAAAATCTTTACACATATAGTTCTTTTACAACTTCATAGCCAGAACCTGAACCTACAATTTAAACGTAGCCCATAGAAGTTCGCCGAGATCCAGTAGATGACGGTAAACCCTCCTCCTCTGGCGTATGGCGCCTGGCGCTGGGAAGCCGCGGTTGATGCCTTTGACGTCACCCTGCCTGTCCTGCCGTGCGTTCTTTGCTGCGCTTCCCCCACCGCTTTATCTCTGCAAACTCTTGTGAAGTGTTGGATTGCATGTGTTATGGAGCATAAACCACTTTTCTGTTAGTGCATATACCTCCATCTCATACTAGCTTTGTTTCTGTCCTTTTCTCATGAGACCCCGGGGGAAAAGTGCAAACACCGTCACCCAAACCGTGTGCCAGTACTATGGTTAGATAAACGGTGGGTGTCGGATTCAGGATATGCTTATGTCAGATTTTTTTTTAAGTGTTCTCAGTGAAATACCGGTACAACTGAAAACTCCCCGCAGACCCCTCAGCATTTGCCCGTGGACCTCAGTTTCAGGGTCACTGCATTATCATTCTCACAAAAGCCCTATTCAGGAGGTGCTGTGATCAGTCCCATCTTATGGACAAGGAAACAGAGGCGTACAGTGCCTAAATAGCTTGCCTAAGGATGCTTAGCTGGTCCTGGTGCTGCTGAGGTTTGAATTCAGGAGCCTGACTCTAAAATCTAACCCCTCGTTCCTCTATTCGGGTGTCCTCAAGTGGAAGGCATCAAAAACATAGCTGTAGATTAAAAATAAAACTGTATTATCCCTTCACCAGTAAGTCAGCAAGAAGGTTTTCATTTGGAAAAGGCTTCCCAACCAGTGAACCAGCATTTCCCGAGTGTTAGTAGCTGTGATCAGCCACACGTGGAGGACGGGTATGGCCCCAGAACTTCTTTGAACACTGTGCTTTCTTTTCCTGTGAGTACCTCGGTCTGCTCAAGGAGGGAATCTCAGCTCTTGCTGACATGGACTGCTTGCAAAGAAACAGGATGCCTCACTGCCGAAGTGCCAGGCAGAGATGAGGTGATCACTGTCCAGAGGTGCTGAGTAAGGGAATAGGCTGGACTTGAGAACCTAAGGTTTTGTGGGTCTGCGTGAGTCCCCAGACTTGTTCGAGGCAAAGGTTCTTCTCCATTCTGTTTCCTGTTCCAAGCGTGGACCATTTGGTGCTAATGATCAGCCTCTAATAAACATCTGTAGGTAATCAAGTAACCATGGGAGTAAAGGCTCATCTCTAAGGAATTAAGTTATTGAACACTAGCAAAAATGATTATACCATTACTACCCAAAATGTCCCGAGTCAACGGAGTACCGTGTCCCTCTCGATAATACTTTTAGACTTTGCAAAACTTTTGCAGTAAGCTGAGTAGGAAGTGTCACAGGGGAAAATGAAGCTTTAGGACTTTGGATGCCTAAATCAAGATTAAAGTTAAAAAAAAAAGCTTGAGGTGCTTCTCTCCCCTCCCTACCTCAGTACCTTCGTGTGCAATCCCATGCTGCCGTGATCATCAAAATGTTGTTGTTTTGTTTCATCGCTAAGATGTGTCTGATTCTTTTGACCCCACGGACTGTAGCCCCCCTCCCCCAACACTTAATAACTGGGTGTCAGCTGTTGCTGGGTGGTGCATAGTCCTCCAGGGGCTGAAACCACTGGTCCTGGAGCGCTGTCTTCTTCTCTGGCTTCATGTTCCCACGCCTTTTGATTTTCAAAATAAGGAGACTGAATTTACTGCCTTTTGTTTTTTAGTAAGCTTTCAATTTTATATTGGAGTACAGCCAATGAACAATGTTGTGATACTTTCTGGTGCACAGCAGAGAGCTGCTGGCCATACATGTGCTTGTATCCATTCTCCCCCAAACTCCCCTCCCTTCCAGGGCCTACCACACAACATTGCACGCGGTGTGCTACACAGTGGGTCCTTGTTGGTTATCTGTTCAAATACAGCAGTGTGAACCTGTCGATTCTAAACTCCCTAGCTATCTCCCCCTGCCGGTAACCATAAGTGCCTTCTCTAAGTTTGTGAGTCTGTTTCTGTTTTGTAAATAAGTTCATATCTATCATTTCTTTTTAGAGTCCCCATATAACGGATTGGGTAGCCATTCCCTTCTCCAAGGGATGTTTCTGACCCAAGGATCGAATTTGGGTCTCCTGCATTGCAGGCAGATTCTTTACCATCCCAGAGCCAACAAGGGATATCGTACGACAATTCTCTATCTCTGTCTAACTTAACTTCACGAAAGGTTGGAATTACTGTTTTGTGCGTGCAGTTATTTACCTTTCATGAATAGTGGCAGTGAAAAGGTCATTCCTCAGTAGCCCATTTTATTATACTTTAAAAAGCTGCATGAAACAATAGGCAGGATATATTAGGAGCTTATTGAAGACACCCTCTGGGTGTGGTCAGAGCTTCCATCAAAGTGCCTCCTAGGGTGGGCGCCTGGCATTTAATCAGAAGGGCTGCTCTCCAAAACCAGATTACAAGTGTCTCTGCTATTCTGGTGGTTTTATATCTGATCAAATTAGCATATGAAATGTTAGAAATGGATCTCACTGGTGGAAATAATGGCCTGTTAACTAGCATATGGTTGTTGGAAATATTCTTCCACTTAATAGCTCTTTAGACGCTTGAAAATACTTTATTATGTTAACTTTAAATGAATATTTTTCAACCTTTAGAAATCCTTGCTTTTTCTCAATACATATAAAAATGTTTTCGCTATTTTAATGTCTTTTGCAATTGAAAATATCAGAGTCAAAAGTCCTTGGCTGAAAGAAACACTGACCTTTTTTCGCTTGATACCTGCCTGGTTCCTCCGTCCCCATCCTCTCTTCCCCTTCCTGTGCCTTGTGAGTCCTTGCCCCAATCAGCATCTTGTCCAAACATCCGCAGCACTAGCACCCCTTCTTTGTTGGTGTCTTCCAAACCATCACGTGAAGTGGGTGTTTTCTCCCCACCCCCCGACTCATCAGTGTCCTTCCTGGAAGGTGGGAAAGTGCTGTGTGTGTATGTGTGGGGTCTGGCTGCAGTGCACCCAGGACCGCCACCAGCCTTGCCTTAGTCAAGAGTTCTTGGGGGTGAAGGGACAGAAGAGCGTGGATGCCTGAAGCCGCCACGTGTGAGAGGGCAGGGGCCCAGGACCCCTGGAGAACAGAGCTCTTCCTGCCTCTGAGCGGGGCTGTGCTGGAGCTGGCTCCTGGGACGCTTCTGGTGGGCTTGCTCCCGCCCTCACTATCACGGTGGGGCTTGAAACCAGCCCTGGTGGGAGTGCTGACACCAGAGCGAGATGTTTTCTCTCCCTCCAGAGCCAGTCCTTATCCCTGGCTCTGGCTGACCGCTTTTACACGGGAATGTGAGCCCTGGTTGTTCTAGACAAGTGAAGCCTGGGATTTTATGGATTTTTCTAGATGTCTAAAGTTCCGCAGGAGGCCATCAGGAGCTCCCGTGCCAAGAGGAACCAGGAAGTGTGCAGCCTGTGTGTGCCTTCTGGTCCAGTCCCAGCACCTCTATTAATGCAACTGAAGAACCGGCTTCTTTTTTTTAAAGCGGCTTGCATCATCTTCTCTTCCCTCCCACTTTGTAGTTGTGAATTCCTGTAGCAATTCTTACGAACTCAAAAGGGAGATATTTACTATTAAAACAGCTCCTGGGATCTTTCAGGATCTCGAGGGGGAAACGAATTTGCATATGTGTATATTTTTCTTCTCATCCAGACTTTATTTTTAAAAGAAAAAATGGCTGCATCATTTCTTCATCTTTTGTTTTCTTAAAGATTTATGTAGCATACTTAGAAAATGCTTGTTGACTTGGCATTTTATGTGGATATAATTTGTAGAAGCAATACAGATGGGATTCACACTTGTAGAGAAATCAAATCCAGTTTGAAAAATCACACTGTTGCCTCCTTCAGGGGCCTTTGGATCTATTGTAACTGCTTTTATTTTTTTTTTTTAAAAATTGGATCACACTCTTGATTCTTTGTAAATGGAATGAGTAAATCTTTGCATTTGAAATCTGGGGAAGTTAGCATTTCTTTCTCTAGGACTACCTTTCTCATCACATTTTTTACATACAGTTGTTTTTTTCCCCTGTGAAAAACATTGCTTAAATGTCCCTTCTTTTTTGGAGCTTAGCTTGTTTAACGAGGCTATAATCGGTTTTTATTAATGAACTAGACAAAGCAGAAATCTGTTGTTTTTTTTTTTTCCACCAATAAGTAGGAGTTGAGAACGATGATTTTTTTTTTCAGTTCCCAGCAAAGTGTTAGTTTAGGGTGCTCTGAATAGAGTAAAATCACATAGGAATGTTTCATTTAGGAATTCAGGAGGACAAACTGGATTTTTGGAGTAAAATGGCAGCCTGAACACATGTACCAGGCTCCTCTTTTACCAAAAACTCTGTAAGATGATGACAAAATAGACATTAAGAAAAGTCTCTACCACTGCTGGAAAACTAGCATGGGCGTCTACCTTCTTTACTCCAGAAGTTACGAGGAATTCCCGGAAAACTGAAAACAGGCGGGAGTAGACTGATAGAAGGAAGCAAAAACAGCAATAAAAAATCATAAGGCACAGGTGCAAAGTCGAATTAAAAGCGGAACTTAACAGTGCCGGGCAACTGCCAGTGGGAAGGGGCCTTGGAGCAAAATTCAGGACATTAAAGTATTCCGTTTACAACCGTTGACCACCCCCCCAACCCTCCGGCCAAGAACTTAGACTGCTCTCGAGAAAGTCGACATCCTGTTTGGGAGGGTTCCTCAGGTGGGCTTAGGGACCTGAGCGAGGAGCAGAGCAGAGCTGAACATCACTGTGGGTGCCCGCGAGACGCAGGGTGCTGGGGAAGGAAGCCTCAGCCTTCTGGAGGCAGTGTCGCTAAAATGCTTCACACCAGAGGCAAGCCTTCCTTGTTTTGGGCAGGTTTGTTTTGTCTCCCCACCGGCCTGCTGCTTGGTCCTCACTCCCATACCCTGGAGGCAAGCCCACCGTTTGATGCTTCCTATGCTCCTGCCTGGAGCCCTAAGGTTGAGCCTCTCGTGAACGACCTCGTGCCAGAGAGGAAGTCTGCTTTACCTGTGCTTGTGGATTGGCCCAGTCTTTTATCTTAAGTATGAATGAATATCAAGGGATCATTGGACATTTGAGTAAAACAAATAGGATGCAGGAAAGACACGAGTCAGCACACTCAGGGGAATTTAGGAGGTGTGTAAACATATCAAACAAGGGCTTCTTAGGCGGCACTATTGGTACAGAACCTGCCTGCAAAAGTAAGGAGATGTAAGAGGTGTAGGTTCGATCGCCGACACTCTGCTCTGGGTTGGGAAGAGCCGATGGAGCAGAGCAGGGCAGCCCACTCCAGTGTTCTTGCCTAGAAAATCCCACGGACAGAGGAGCCTGGCAGGCGACAGTCTGGGGTCACAAAGGGTCGGACACGACTGAAGCGACTTAGCGTGGACGCACACGTTAAATAAAAGTAGTCTGCTGTGAAAAAGATGATTTAGGACAACAAAGTTTATGGAAGGTAAAGCTATGATTATTGAATTTGAAAGATTAAAAAGATCAGCTAGGTAATCAAATAGATACGATTAAAGACAAAGTTAGGGATCTGGAAGACTGGCAACAAAATGTTATACAATGAGGCAAAGATACTAGGGTCTTACACATGTGCCAGGTTGAAGTTCTGGTGGGGTGAGGCCAAAGCAATATTGAGAAGAGAATGCATTTATTAGGAAAATTGGAAATAAGTGAGTCAAATGGACAGCCAAAACAATTACAGCAGAAAAACTGATATCTGCTCTTTATAAAAACAAAAATGAACCAGCAAACAAACAATAAAACCTCAAACTTTTTTTTTATAATGTTGTTTAGTCACTAAGTCGTGTCCAGCCCTGCAGCCCCGAGGACTGCGGCAGGCCAGGCTTCCCTGTCCTCCGTGTCTCCTGCCGTTCGCTCGGACTCACCATTGCACACTTTGTCACCGTGTCTCCTCCCGCCCCCAGTCTTTCCCAGAATCAGAATCTTTTCCAGTGAGTCGGCTCTTTGCATCAGGAGGCCAAAGTACTGGAGCTTCAGCATCAGTCCCTTCAGTGAATATTCAGGGTTGATTTCCTTTAGGATGAACTGGTTTGATTTCCTGGGAGTCCGAGGACTCTCAAGTCTTTTCCAGGACCACAGTTCTTCTGTGCTCAGCCGTGTTTATGGTCCAGTGCTCACATCTGTTCACGACTGCTGGAAAAACCATGGCTTTGAGTAGACGGACCTTTGTTTGCAAAGTGATGTCTCAGTTTCTTAATACACTGTCTAGGTTTGTCATAGCTTTTCTTTCAAGGAGCAAGCATCTTTTAATATTATAGCTGCAGTCACCATCTGCAGTGATTTTGGAGCCTCCGAAAATAAAATCTGCCACTGTTTCCATTGTTTCCCCATCTCTTTGCCATGAAGTGATGGGACCAGATGCCATGATCGTTGTCTTTTGAATGTTGAGTTTTAAGCCAGCTTTTTCACTCTGCCCTTAGGGTGGCATCATCTGTATATCTGAGGTTGTTGATATTTATCCCAGCAATCTTGATTCCAGCTTGTGATTCATCCAGCCTGGCATTTCACATGATGTACTCTGCATTTAAGTCAAATAAGCAGGGTGACAATATACAGCCTTGACGTACTCCTTTCCCAGTTTTGAACCAGTCCGTGTTCCATGTCCAGTTCTAACTATTGCTTCTTGACCTGTATATAGGTTTTTCAGGAGGCAGATAAGATGGTCTGGTATTCCCATCTCCTTAAGAATTTTCCACAGTTTGTTGTGGTCCACATAGTCAAAGCCTTTAGCATAGTCTCAACAAAGCAGAAGTAGATGTTTTTCTGGAATTCTCTTGCTTTTTCTATGATCCAGCGGATGTTGGCAATTTGATCTCTGGTTTCTCTGCCTTTTCTAAGTCCAGTTTGAACGTCTAGAAGTTCTTGGTTCACGTACTGTTGAAGCCTAGCTTGAGGGAGTTTGGGCATCACCTTGCTAGCATGTGAAATGAATGCAGTTGTTTAATAGTTTGAATATTCCTTGACATTGCCCTTTTTGGGATTAGAATGAAAACTGACCTTTTCGTCTTGTGGCTATTGTGAGTTTTCCAAATTTGCTGACATACTGAGTGTAGCACTTTCACAGCATCATCTTTTAGGATTTTAAATAGCTCAATTGCAACTGCATCGCCTCCACTAGCTTTGCTCGAAGTGATGCTTCCTAAGACCCACTTGACTTTATACTCCAGGATGTCTGGCTCTAGGTGAGTGACCACACCATCATGGTTATCTGGGTCATTAAGACCTTTTTTGTACAGTTCTTCCGTGTATTTTTGCTGCCTCTTCTTAATCTCATCTGCTTCTGTTGGCTCCTTGTCATTTCTGTCCAATGTTGTTTCAGTTTCAAGGAACAGCAAAGTGATTCAGTTATATACTGAACATGTTTGTTGCTAGAAAACTAGTCATCCTTTAAAAGAAACAGTCTTGTTGAGGTTTATGTATTTGAGAAACATTTAGAGAGGTCAAGCTAAGATCAGTGAACAATAAGAGTCAAACACTGTGAAGGTCTGTAAGCTCCTGGGCTCTGTGATAGAGAGCCCAAGTAAAGAAATTTGATCTAGACCGTTCTAATATAATTCTTCCTCCAGGGCAAGCAGTGCGGAGATTTTACAAGAGTTTTTTCTTTCAGAAAATATTATCGCGGGCCAGGTTTGTATGCAAGGCATGCTAGATTTGAGTAGAATACATTGGAATGTACAAGACATGGTATTTGCTTAAAAGCTAGCAAGGTTGACGTTAATAAACAGTTGTGTTAGTTTTCACTTGCTGCTGTGGCAACAGTGTGAACTTAGCAGCTCAGGAAACACCTGTTTATTTCATTCTATTGACTGACCTTATATCTTCCTGAATTAAGCAGTCTGACTGCAGTAGTATAGGTTCACATTTCCTTGTTATTTTCTTTGAACTTGCAGAAGCGTTTCAGAGATACATCACAAGAAGCTACTTTACCTTTGTGTGAAAAGATCGTTTAAGAAAATCTTTCTGTATTAACTTTTGAACTTTTTTTTTCTTCTAAAAATGGATCAGTCTGAAGAGGTGGCCTTTCTGATAATTTCACTGTAAAGGCAGACCCTGCTTACCTGTGTCCACAACGCTTCACTTTATGTTAACATATGCTTCACGAGCAAAAGGAAAGCCTTGTTAATATTTGTATCATAGCTGAGCATATGCTCCATCAGCAGTGTTTTAATGAGGGTAAATTAGTCTTGAGACTTGCTGAAAACCCAGCCGCTGTAATTGTGTAAGACTAGATGTTATTCACCTATTTTTCAAGAGTACAGAATTAAAAAATAATCATTAATTGTCCTTGAAGTATTTGCATAGAACATATCTAGAGGATGAGACAAATTTTGTGTTCGTCTCTGAAATTTTTTTTCATGGTATTGAACTTGAATTTCGGTTCACGTTATGGAAATTGCATATGTATGGTGCAGATAATTTTACAAATTAACATCCTATTAACAGGATGAAAGAATAGCACGGTGAAAGCTTATCAGTTAAAAGATAGTCAAAGAGGAAAGGAATGGCTTATTTCTGGACAAGCGAGAGGGGTTTTAAATTTTTCGACTTTACCCTTAATTTGAATATTACTGGTTAATCACGGATGTTTTTGAAGAGAAGAGAATGGCAGCCCCCCCCC
>SJYC01086529.1:0-22115 GCA_006408675.1 Madoqua kirkii | reverse complement strand
AAAGCAGAAGTAGATGTTTTTCTGGAATTCTCTTGCTTTTTCTATGATCCAGCGGATGTTGGCAATTTGATCTCTGGTTTCTCTGCCTTTTCTAAGTCCAGTTTGAACGTCTAGAAGTTCTTGGTTCACGTACTGTTGAAGCCTAGCTTGAGGGAGTTTGGGCATCACCTTGCTAGCATGTGAAATGAATGCAGTTGTTTAATAGTTTGAATATTCCTTGACATTGCCCTTTTTGGGATTAGAATGAAAACTGACCTTTTCGTCTTGTGGCTATTGTGAGTTTTCCAAATTTGCTGACATACTGAGTGTAGCACTTTCACAGCATCATCTTTTAGGATTTTAAATAGCTCAATTGCAACTGCATCGCCTCCACTAGCTTTGCTCGAAGTGATGCTTCCTAAGACCCACTTGACTTTATACTCCAGGATGTCTGGCTCTAGGTGAGTGACCACACCATCATGGTTATCTGGGTCATTAAGACCTTTTTTGTACAGTTCTTCCGTGTATTTTTGCTGCCTCTTCTTAATCTCATCTGCTTCTGTTGGCTCCTTGTCATTTCTGTCCAATGTTGTTTCAGTTTCAAGGAACAGCAAAGTGATTCAGTTATATACTGAACATGTTTGTTGCTAGAAAACTAGTCATCCTTTAAAAGAAACAGTCTTGTTGAGGTTTATGTATTTGAGAAACATTTAGAGAGGTCAAGCTAAGATCAGTGAACAATAAGAGTCAAACACTGTGAAGGTCTGTAAGCTCCTGGGCTCTGTGATAGAGAGCCCAAGTAAAGAAATTTGATCTAGACCGTTCTAATATAATTCTTCCTCCAGGGCAAGCAGTGCGGAGATTTTACAAGAGTTTTTCTTTCAGAAAATATTATCGCGGGCCAGGTTTGTATGCAAGGCATGCTAGATTTGAATAGAATACATTGGAATGTACAAGACATGGTATTTGCTTAAAAGCTAGCAAGGTTGACGTTAATAAACAGTTGTGTTAGTTTTCACTTGCTGCTGTGGCAACAGTGTGAACTTAGCAGCTCAGGAAACACCTGTTTATTTCATTCTATTGACTGACCTTATATCTTCCTGAATTAAGCAGTCTGACTGCAGTAGTATAGGTTCACATTTCCTTGTTATTTTCTTTGAACTTGCAGAAGCGTTTCAGAGATACATCACAAGAAGCTACTTTACCTTTGTGTGAAAAGATCGTTTAAGAAAATCTTTCTGTATTAACTTTTGAACTTTTTTTTTCTTCTAAAAATGGATCAGTCTGAAGAGGTGGCCTTTCTGATAATTTCACTGTAAAGGCAGACCCTGCTTACCTGTGTCCACAACGCTTCACTTTATGTTAACATATGCTTCACGAGCAAAAGGAAAGCCTTGTTAATATTTGTATCATAGCTGAGCATATGCTCCATCAGCAGTGTTTTAATGAGGGTAAATTAGTCTTGAGACTTGCTGAAAACCCAGCCGCTGTAATTGTGTAAGACTAGATGTTATTCACCTATTTTTCAAGAGTACAGAATTAAAAAATAATCATTAATTGTCCTTGAAGTATTTGCATAGAACATATCTAGAGGATGAGACAAATTTTGTGTTCGTCTCTGAAATTTTTTTTCATGGTATTGAACTTGAATTTCGGTTCACGTTATGGAAATTGCATATGTATGGTGCAGATAATTTTACAAATTAACATCCTATTAACAGGATGAAAGAATAGCACGGTGAAAGCTTATCAGTTAAAAGATAGTCAAAGAGGAAAGGAATGGCTTATTTCTGGACAAGCGAGAGGGGTTTTAAATTTTTCGACTTTACCCTTAATTTGAATATTACTGGTTAATCACGGATGTTTTTGAAGAGAAGAGAATGGCAGCCCCCCCCCCAGTATTCTTGCCTGGAGAATCCCGTGGACAGGGGAGCCTGGCGGGTTACAGTCCATGGAGTCACAGAAGAGGAGTGGCTGCTACCACTTGGCACTTTTTTTTCAGGCGGGACCAGTGAGCCACTAAGTGCTCCACAGCGCGGTGCTGTGAAGGGCCACCGCCTTGTTTTGGCATTTGTCACCTGCTATTCCACCGATGCAGAAACACGTTACCTAGTGCTCTGTAGTAGACTCTGCTATTGCTCGGGCCCCCTGTCCCCCACCCCCCAGCTCTCAGCCAGTGGGAGCCCCCCTCCCAAAGCCACGCCCCTCCCCTGGGTGCAGCAGTGGCTGGTGGGTAAGCGTGCACCGGTCCAGCCAGCCCTCTTGCCCCCTCTCTCTCAAGGTCCCTGTGGCTGCATCCCAGCCCAGCTTCTCCCTCAGTTCCCATCTCCTCCCTTCCCCCAGAGGGGTGATCCTGAAGATTTGCCAGCAAACTTCTGCATGCCGTCTCCTGTTCGTCTGCTTTCTGGAGCACTCACCTCGAATTTTTGCCCTTTCGTACTGTTCATGGGGTTCTGGAGGCAAGAACAGTGAAGTGATCTGCCGTTCCCTTCTACAGTGGACCACGTTAGATAGCATCACCGACTCAGTGAACATGTTTGAGCAAACCCAGGGAAATACCGAAGGACAGGAAAGCCTGGCATACTGCAGTCCATGGGCTCGCAAAGAGCTGGATGCGACTTAGTGACAACACCTTGCGTTAAACCCCTACTTCCTTTTGAGGATTTCTGTGCAAACAGATGCTAATTTAGGACCTCAGGACCTTTTTTTTTTTTTAAAATGCAGATAGAATTTTGATTATCCTCTTGATCAGTTCTCCCTCTAAGGCAGAGGTGCCCTAGCAGTGTTCCTGATGTGTGCTCTTTATCCTCTGCTTGAATGTAAGGGAGAGTTCATTACTTCACTACACTGTCAGCTGTCAAACACTTCCAGGGGTTTGGACAGCTTTATTGTTGACTGGAAATCTCCATCGCAGTAACTTTCATTCCTTGAGTAAGTTTCTACTTCCAGCTTCTCAGAACATTTAACCCTTGAAATTGTTCCAGTTTGCATCCTTGAGATATTTGGAGAAAGTTATCACATTCCCTTTAGGTTTTCACCTGAATCCTGTAAGAGATGGCAGGTTTGATCCCTGGGTGGGGAAGATCCCCTGGAGGAGGGCACAGCAACCCACTCCAGTACTCTTGCCTGGAAAATCGCAGACAGAGGAACGTGGCGGGCTGCAGTCCGTGAGGTTGCAAAGAGTCAGACACAACTGAGCATGCGTGTACACACACACCCCCACCCACCCCCCAAAGCAGGGTTCACTTGATCATGTTGTACGTCATATCCCCAGTACTTATTTGTCTTACAGTTGGAAGTTTGTACCTTATGACCAGCTGCATCTAATTCCTCTTACCCCCACTCCCACCCCTGCCTCTGGTAATCACCAGTCTCACCACTTTTTCTATGAGTCTGTTTGTTTTTGAAGTATAATTGACCTATGACCCTGTGTTCGTTCCTGGTGCACAACATAGCAATTTGATATTTCTGTATGTTTACAAAGTGATGACCACAATAAGTCTAGTTACATCTGTCACCATTCAGAGATAGCACATTTTTTTTGACTCTTTTCTCCACACTGTTTCATACCTATGACTCATTTATTTTGTAACGGAAACTTTGTGTTTCTTTTTTTTTTTTTTTAAGAAATATAGTTGATGTATAATAATATGTAAGTTTCAGGTGTACAAGAGAATGAGTCACTCTTTTGCAAGGTTACACTCCATTTATAATTATAAAGTATTGACTCTTCCCCGTGTTGTACATTGTAGCCTTAAAGCTTATTCATTTTGTATGTAGTTTGTACCTCTTAGTCTCTCACCTATTTCTCTCATCCACCCCTGCAGTCATCTGTTTGTTCTCTGTACCTATGCCTCTCTTTCTGTTTTCTTAGGTTAGTGTATTTGTTTTGTATTTTAGATTTGACCTATAAGTAAGATCATGTGGTATTTGTCTTTCCCTGTCTGGTATATTTCAGTTAGCATCATGTCCTCCAGATTCATCCATGTTGTTCCAAATGGCAGGATTTCTTTCCTCCTTATTGCTGAGTGATATTCACATATCTGTAATATAATACCTTAGTGTGTATACATGTCACATTTCCTTTATCCATGCATCTATTTTCCGATACTTGTTTCCCTATCTTGGCTATTGAGGTAATGCTGCGTTGAACATAGACGTGTAGATATCTCCTTGAGATACTGATTTCATTGTCTTTGGGTATGTACCCACTAGTGGAATTGCTGTATCATACGATAGTTCCATTAGTTTTTTGAGGAACTTCCCTTCTGATTTCTGTAGTGGCTGTACCAATGTACATTCTTATCGAGAGTGTACTTGGGTTCCCTTTTCTTGACAATCATGTCAGTGCTTGTTATCTCACCTTTTTGAAAATAGTCATCCTAACAGGTGACATCTCTGGTTTTGATTTGCATTTCCCTGATGATAAACAGTGGAGTTGAACACCTTTTTCTATACCTGTTGACCTGTCATATGTCATCTTTTGGAAAAATGTCTATTCAGGTCCTTTGCCCGTTTTTAAATTGTTTTTTTGTGTTGGTAGTGGTGTTCTGTTTGTTTGGTTTGGTTTGTTTTTTGCTACTGAGAATTATACTAAATATTAACCCTTTATACTATATAAATGGAGTTACAGAATATTAATCATTGTTAACTCATATTAACTCCTTATCAGATGTACAGTTTGAACTTGTTTTTTCTGTTCCAGGGGTTGCCTTTTTGTTTGGTTGATTGCTTCCTTTCTTCTGCAGAGGCTTTTTCAAAAAGTTTGATAATAGACTCGCTTGTTTCTGCTTTTGCATGTTCTTTTGGTCTCGTATCTAAAAAAAATCAGTGCTGAGACCAATGTCAAGGAGCTTATCCCTCTGTTTTCTTCTAGGAATTTTATGGTTTCAGGTCTGAATTTAAGTCTTTAATCCATTCTGAGTCGGTTTCTGCATGAGGTATAAGGGTCCGGTTTCATTCTTTTGAATGTGCAGAGTCGGTTTCCCCAGCATTGTTATTGAAGAGACTCCCCCTCCCCCTCTGGGTATCCTTGGCCCCTTTGTAATAGGTTAATTGCACTGTGTCCACAGGGGTTTGTTTCTGGGGCCTCCACTCTGTTCCACGGGTCCTTGTGTGTGTTTTCACGCCAGCGCTCTACTGTCTTGGTTATTCCAGCTTTGTTTCAAGTTTGAGATGAGGAGTGTGAGCCTCCAGCTTTGTTTTTCCTCATTTTAGCTTTGGCTCTTCAGGGCCTCTTGTGCTTTTATACAAATTATAAGATGAGTTTATTTCTGTGAAAAATCTCTGGAATTTTGATAGAGATTGCTTTGACTCTATGAGTAATTGCTCTGCATAGTGTGAACATTTTAATAATGTTAGTTTCTTCCAATCCATAACATGAAATATTTTTCCCTTTGTCTTGTCAATTTTTTTTTTTCCAGCATCTTACAGTTTTCAGTGTACAGATCTTTTACGTCCTGGTTAAATTTCTGAATCCTTTATTATTTTTTAATGCGAGGAAATGTTTCCAAACACTTTAATGGTTGTATAATATTACCATCCAGTGCCTGGGCCAAAACTGACGCTCCTATATTGTTGTAGTTTAAAATTATTTCTAGTTTTTCCCTTTGATACTTAATACTGGCAGTGAATATCATTTACTCAGGCAGTTTCTTCATCCTTTTCCCGCCCGTTTAGGGTTATTTCTTTATGGTGAGTTCCCTGATGTGAATTACTAGGTCCAAGAATCTATATATGCTGTTATCACTACTTCTGTCCTGACTGTTCAGTTCGGTTCAGTTGCTCAGTCATGTCCGACTTTCTGCGACGCCCATGGACTGCAGCACGCCAGGCTTCCCTGTCCATCACTAACTCCTGGAGCTTGCTCAGACTCAAGTTGATGATGCCGTCTCACCGCCTCATCCTCTGTCGTCCCCTTTTCCTCCTGCCTTCAATCTTTCCCAGCATCAGGGGCTTTTCTGATGAGTCAGTTTTCCACATCAGGTGGCCCAAGTATCAGGACTGATTTCCTTTAGGATGGACTGGTTTGAGCTCCGTGTGGTCCAAGGGACTCTCAAAGTTTTCGACACCACAGTTCGAAAGCATCAATTCTTCCGTTCTCAGCTTTCTTTGTGTTCTGATTCTCACATCCATACATGACTACTGGAAAAAACCATAGTCAGACCTTTGTTGGCAAAATAATGTCTGCTTTTTAATGTGCTGTCCAGGTTGGTCATAGTTTTTCTTCCAAGCAGCAAGTGTCTTTTAATTTCGTGGCTGCGATCACCATCTGCAGTGATTTTGGAGCCCAAGAAAATAAAGTCTGTCACTGTTTCCATTGTTTCCCCATCTGTTTGCCATGAAGTGATGGGACCGGATGCCATGATCTTAGGTTTGTGAATGTTGAGTTTTAAGCCAACTTTTTACTCTTCTTTTTCACTTTCATCAAGAGGTTCTTTAGTTCCTCTTTGCTTTCTGCCATAAAGGTGGTGTCATCTGCCTGTCATTACTGATATTTCTCCTGGCAGTCTTGATTCCAGCTTGTGCTTCATCCAGCCCAGCATTTTGCATGATGTACTCCACATGTAAGTTACCCTGGCTGTCCTGGGTTCTTTTTTTTTTTTTTTTAACTTTTCTCTGGTTCCTAGTTTTATCACAATAGAAATGAATTTTCAGTTAAATGACTTTTTAGTAGGTGGAATTAATAGTTTGCTATTTACAGTTTATTGTTTCATATGTTTTAGTTTATTATTTCAAGTAGGTGTATAGTTTTGAAAATGGGATTTTATATATCCGTTTTTCATCATGCCTTGTTGTTCAGTTGCTAAGTCGTGTCCGGCTCTTGGCGACAGACTGTAGCCCACCAGGTTCCTCTGTCCATGAAATTCTCCAGGCAAGAATACTGGCGTGGATTGCCATTTCCTTCTCCAGGAGAATTCCTGACTCATGGACTGAACCCACATCTCCTGCATTGCTGTAGGCAGATTCTTACCCCTGAGCCATCAGGGAAGCCCTTTGTTGTCCCTAGCACTGCCTAGAAATAGGCATTGAGTTTGGCTGATGGGTTGACAAAAGAGAATTTTAGAAGGGACCTAGTTCTGGGCAAAGATGACACAGTTTTATTGCCATCAGATCAGATTGTCAGTTCTAGGCGTGTGAGTTTAGAATTTATTCTAGAAAGAGTACCGATCAACTCCGTGGGAATAGATCGTCTCTGAAAAAGGGAAGGCTGCCGAATTCCAGGCCGAGGTCGGGACCTGCCCTGGGAGGGGGAGGAGGCTGCCGCTCACTGGTGAACACGGTGATAATGGTGTGCGTCTTGCCACGTCTGGTTCCGCCGGCCATCCGTTCCTCCAGCAGATCTCTAGCGAATGCTTGTGACGTGTCTGATGTCGTGAGATGTGTATAAGAGACAGCTCCAAAGACACACAGTTTTAATTCTGATCTAAGTACTAATTATCTTTCTGCAGGACCGCCATTTCCGCTGGCAACACTTCTTTCCTCTTAAAGGAGCTTTTTGTTTAGCTGCAATTCTCAACAGCTCCTCCTAATCCGCTTGAAATATCCATTAAGATGTTCTCCTTACTTGTTATGGAGGAAATTTTTCATGACAAGGAATTTTAAGTACTGATATATTCATTAAAAAAAAATGACAGACAAGGGATATTCCTAAGACACACCATCTCGTTTTTAAATGCTCCTTACTATGACAACCATGTGCTATTTTCTACAGCAGTATGACAATCAAATATCCCAAAACACTACCAAATTTATGCCTACTAATAGAAATAACAATATTCAACTTACAATCATGAGAAACGCTGGCCTGGAAGAAGCACAAGCTGGAGTCAAGATTGTCGGGAGAAATATTAATAACCTCAGATATACAGATGACACCACCCTTATGGCAGAAAGTGAAGAGGAACTAAAAAGCCTCTTGATGAAAGTGAAAGAGGAAAGTGAAAAAGTTGGCTTAAAGCTCGACATTCAGAAAACAAAGATCATGGCATCTGGTCCCATCACTTCATGGGAAGTAGATGGAGAAATAGTGGAAACAGTGTCAGACTTTATTTTGGGGGGCTCCAAAATCACTGCAAACAGTGACTGCAGCCATGAAATTAAAAGCCGCTTACTCCTTGGAAGAAAAGTTATGACCAACCTAGATAGCATATTCAAAAGCAGAGACATTACTTTGCCATTTTTTTTTTTTTTTAACTTTTCTCTGGTTCCTAGTTTTATCACAATAGAAATGAATTTTCAGTTAAATGACTTTTTAGTAGGTGGAATTAATAGTTTGCTATTTACAGTTTATTGTTTCATATGTTTTAGTTTATTATTTCAAGTAGGTGTATAGTTTTGAAAATGGGATTTTATATATCCGTTTTTCATCATGCCTTGTTGTTCAGTTGCTAAGTCGTGTCCGGCTCTTGGCGACAGACTGTAGCCCACCAGGTTCCTCTGTCCATGAAATTCTCCAGGCAAGAATACTGGCGTGGATTGCCATTTCCTTCTCCAGGAGAATTCCTGACTCATGGACTGAACCCACATCTCCTGCATTGCTGTAGGCAGATTCTTACCCCTGAGCCATCAGGGAAGCCCTTTGTTGTCCCTAGCACTGCCTAGAAATAGGCATTGAGTTTGGCTGATGGGTTGACAAAAGAGAATTTTAGAAGGGACCTAGTTCTGGGCAAAGATGACACAGTTTTATTGCCATCAGATCAGATTGTCAGTTCTAGGCGTGTGAGTTTAGAATTTATTCTAGAAAGAGTACCGATCAACTCCGTGGGAATAGATCGTCTCTGAAAAAGGGAAGGCTGCCGAATTCCAGGCCGAGGTCGGGACCTGCCCTGGGAGGGGGAGGAGGCTGCCGCTCACTGGTGAACACGGTGATAATGGTGTGCGTCTTGCCACGTCTGGTTCCGCCGGCCATCCGTTCCTCCAGCAGATCTCTAGCGAATGCTTGTGACGTGTCTGATGTCGTGCCAGGCGGTGAGATGGAGAGCGTCATCTCCCTCTGAGCAGGACTTTGCCCCGGTGTCTCACAGCAAGTTGGTGGCAGAGACGGGATGAGAAATCAGACTTAAGTGATTGCATCGCGCATATCCTCCTGTCCCCTCCACTGCGCTGTTCCCAGTGCATGTCTGCTAAGTCGATTCAGTCCTGTCCGACTCTTTGCGATTCTGTGGGCTCTTAGCTCACCAAGCTCTTCTGTCAATGGGATTCTCCAGGCAAGAATATGAGAGTGGGCTGCCGTGTCCACCTCCAGGGGATCTTCCCGACCCAGGGATCAAATCTACATCTCTTATGCCCTCTGCACTGGCAGACGGGTTCTTTATCACTAGCGTCACCTGGGAAGCCCATTTAGCAAGCTAGCTTTTCTCATTTTCAGTGTCGGTGGACATTATTAGATTGACTGCTTGGAGTTCATCCTGCAAGTTTTATACAGATTGGATGATGAGCTTGGTGTAAGTGCTGCGGATGAGGGAAAAAATTGCCCATGGCGTCCACCAGGTCTGCGGTGTCTTCACTATTCTCCCTGCTGCCCTTCTGGAGTTAGTCTTGGAATATTCTGGGATCTGTTAGCACATTTTGGTATAGTCTGCCTTGCATCCGGTTTGTCAGCACGGCAGTCGGCTGTCTCCCCCAGGCACCATGCTCACCTACAGTATTTTTGTGTCAGTTCAGTTCAGTCGCTCAGTCGTGTCTGACTCTTCGAGACCCCATGAATCGCAGCACGCCAGGCCTCCCTGTCCATCACCAACTCCTGGAGTTCACTCAGACTCATGTCCATCGAGTCCTTGATGCCATCCAGCCATCTCATCCTCTGTCGTCCCCTTCTCCTCCTGCCCTCAATCCCTCCTAGCATCAGAGTCTTTTCCAATGAGTCAACTCTTCGCATGAGGTGGCCAAAGTACTGGAGTTTCAGCTTTAGCATCATTCCTTCCAAAGAAATCCCAGGGCTGATCTCCTTCAGGTTGGACTGGTTGGATCTCCTTGCAGTCCAAGGGACTCTCAAGAGTCTTCTCCAACACCACAGTTCAAAAGCATCAATTCTTCGGCGCTCGGCCTTCTTCACAGTCCAACTCTCACATCCATACATGACCACAGGAAAAACCATAGCCTTGACTAGACGGACCTTTGTTGGCAAAGTAATGTCTCTGCTTTTGAATATGCTATCTAGGTTGGTCATAACTTTTCTTCCAAGGAGTAAGCGGCTTTTAATTTCATGGCTGCAGTCACTGTTTGCAGTGATTTTGGAGCCCCCCAAAATAAAGTCTGACACTGTTTCCACTATTTCTCCATCTACTTCCCATGAAGTGATGGGACCAGATGCCATGATCTTTGTTTTCTGAATGTCGAGCTTTAAGCCAACTTTTTCACTTTCCTCTTTCACTTTCATCAAGAGGCTTTTTAGTTCCTCTTCACTTTCTGCCATAAGGGTGGTGTCATCTGTATATCTGAGGTTATTAATATTTCTCCCGACAATCTTGACTCCAGCTTGTGCTTCTTCCAGGCCAGCGTTTCTCATGATTGTAAGTTGAATATTGTTATTTCTATTAGTAGGCATAAATTTGGTAGTGTTTTGGGATATTTGATTGTCATACTGCTGTAGAAAATAGCACATGGTTGTCATAGTAAGGAGCATTTAAAAACGAGATGGTGTGTCTTAGGAATATCCCTTGTCTGTCATTTTTTTTTAATGAATATATCAGTACTTAAAATTCCTTGTCATGAAAAATTTCCTCCATAACAAGTAAGGAGAACATCTTAATGGATATTTCAAGCGGATTAGGAGGAGCTGTTGAGAATTGCAGCTAAACAAAAAGCTCCTTTAAGAGGAAAGAAGTGTTGCCAGCGGAAATGGCGGTCCTGCAGAAAGATAATTAGTACTTAGATCAGAATTAAAACTGTGTGTCTTTGGAGTGAAAATGCCGTGATATTAAGGATTTAGCTATGGGTCTGAGGCATTTATTTGATGTGAATCTTTAAGGAGCCTCTAGAGAACAACCATCTGAAAACAGTGGCTTTCCTTGAAGTAAGTCCATAGAAATGTCGATTTAAATTGTAAGCAGTATAGCTTCAACATTAAGTGAAATTTTTAAACAGTGACTTCTTGTGTATTCTTTCCCTCACATATATTTTTGCTCATTATTGCATTAAAAAAATAAGAGTCCACTTAAAAAAAAAAATCTAACTCATCATACTCAGAGCCACTAACGGGGACAGTAGTTTTGCTTAGGAATTGATTCTGAGATGGCAATCTGAGGCTTGCAGCGTGATGCTTATGGTGGCGTCACGTGATATTGAAAAGAACCTAAATATGTATCAATAAAGTGACACACATGTTAGGTCACTGATGCAGGCGGCAGCGTGTGCCAGCGTCAGCGGCGGCTGTCTTCTGAGCCTTAATATCGGGGATGGATAGGCCCTTTATAGCTGGAAACTCATTCTTGGGGAAGCTTCATTGGTAACTCTTCTTCTTGCTGCTTTTCCCCGTCTTCTGACAGTTCTGCTCTTCAGATTTTGGGCTTCCTGGACTGGTCCTCCTATTTTGTTTTTCTGTTCCCCTCTCCCATTTTTCCTTCTTGACTGCTTATTTTACTTTCTGGAAGACTTTTTTCAACTTTATTTTCCAATTCTATGATTATTTTTCGAAACTTCTGTTCTCAGGGTCTTAGTTTCTAGAGCTTTGCCGAGAAACTCCACCCTCTTTCCGGGATTCTGTGTCTCTGAGGAAACTAACAGTGTTGCAGAGAGCTCTCCTCCTTCCTGCACTGTCTTCATATCCCCGATTTGCTTTTGGGGTTTGATTTGGCCTCTGTGCTCCGCCTTAGTGGCTTTTCTGAAATGTCTGCATGTCTGCTCATGGTTCAAGTCAGAGAAGAAGTACAGGGTTAAATAAAAGGCAAGGGAAGCTGGGGGTGTGTTCGGAGCCCCACCGCAGAGGGATCTGTGGGGGCCACCTGTCTGTCAAGAGAATCTCCAATCTCATTATCCTGGGTCTTTTCATCCTGCGCTCCCCAGAGGTTAGACCCCCGGCTGGCGGCCTTCTGGGAGCCGAGTGGCGTGTGTGTTAAGTGGCCTGCCGGCTGAACCTGGCTCGGGGCTCATAGTGCCTCAGAAAACCGTGGCGTTTCCTACCCAACCCCGCTGTTCACTATTCCTTTAGTCTGCATTTTTAAAGACAGTCTTATTGAGATGCCGAGATACCATACAGCTGACCAGTTTAAAGTGTGCAGCGGCCTTAGTATGTTTGTTCCCAGAGGTGTACATTGGCCGCTTTCTCTGAATACGCTTTTTTCTTTTTTAAAAACTGAAACATCAATATATTTGGCGTGTCACACTGTGTACATTTAAAGTGTACAGCACCTTTGGCGCATTTACGTGTTGTGACATGATTGCCGTTGTAAGGCTAGCACCGCTATCGTCGTCGTCATTCAGCTGCTCGGTCGTGTCCGACTCTTTGTGACCCCATGGACCACAGCGCATCAGGCTTCCTTGTCCTTCACCGTCTCCTGCAGTTTCTCACATCTGTTGAGTCGGTGATGCCATCCAACCATCTCATCCTCTGTCGTCCCCTTCTCCTCCTGCCTTCAGTCTTTCCCAGCATCAATGAGTCGGCTCTTCTCGTCAGGTGGGCAAAACATTGGAGCTTCAGCATCAGTCCTTCGAATGAATATTCAGGGTTGCTTTCCTTGAGGATTGACTGGTTCAATAGCACCTCTGTCACAACGCATAAATATCATTTCTGTTTTTGTGATGGGAATAATTAAGATCTATCTTCTTAGCAAGTTTGGGGATTATAATACAGTACTGTTGACTCTGTTCACTGTGCTGTGCCTTTGATCTCTAGGACATACTGTCTACTAGTTGCAAATTTGCACCCTAAACACCATTTCTCCTGTTCCCCGACCCCAACCACTGGTAGCCATGACTTTACCTCCTTTTATGTTTGGCTTTGTTAGATTCCACGTGGAAGGAAAACCTGCATTTCTTTTTCCAGCACTTACTGCTCCCAGATATCACATGACGTGCTTATCTCTGTCCGTTTCTGGAACACCAGCTGCGTAATGGCTGGGACTGTGGTCACTGCCGAGCTCCGGCATCTAGAACAGGACCTGGTCCGTGGAGGCTCCTGACTGAGTGTGTCACCATGGAGTCCCACTTGGAAGGCTCATATGGGCTTCCTCCCCTTTCCAAACCTCTCTTGCACCCTCACCTTTGGTCAGTGATTAGGAGGCTGCTTGTTGAAGTAGAGAAACATTGATGGAGTTTTGGACTAACTATGTTTCGGAGGCCTGTTTCCCTGCTTGCTCTGGCAGTAAGGGGTGTTATTTTACTTAACCTTTTTTTTTTTTGTATTCCATTTTTCTTAGTGGGACCAATACCTGCTCTGCCCGCTTCCCATGAATTGATCTTGTGAAAATGCTTTAAAAAGTATACAGTGCTGTTACAACTCAGGGCATTTAAAACTGAGGGACAAATCCGCTGACTTGTTTGCAAGCTCTTCTGAAAGTTGGCGGTTTTTTTAAAGATAATTTTGCTGGTTTATGTATTTTGGCCATATTGGCTCTTGTTGCTCTGCGGGCTTTTCTCTAGGAAAGTGGTGAGCAGGGGCGACTCGAGTTGCAGCTCCCGGCTTCTCGTTGCGCTGCCTTCTCCCGCTGCAGAGCCCGGACTCCAGGCATGCAGGCTTCAGTAGCTGCGGCTCCAGGCTCTCGAGCACAGGCTCAGTAGCTCTGGTGAGCGGGCGTAAGTTCCCCACACGGAATCTTCCTGAATGAGGGATGGAACCCGTGTCTCCTCGGTTGACAGGTGGATTCTTTACCCCTGAGCCACCAAGGAAGCCCCTGACATTGTTAATGGCAATAGCATCCTGAAGGCAGTTAGAGTAAGCAGTGTGCAAGCTGAGCTCATGAATAGCAGCAGAGTCTCTTTGGGGATCAAGGCAGGCAACGGAGGGAATATTGTGGTAATATTAACACGATATTAGAAAGGGTGGAGAACATGATGTTTATTTTCTGGGTGTTTTCTTTAAAAAAAAGAAACTTTTAAGTGGCCTTATATGTGCAGTTAACTTAGTGACCGGTGCTGCGATGCTCATATTAGCCAGCTGCGATGTTTTGTTTTCAACCTGAGGTCAATTCACGTGAACTTGAATATGTGCACTGAAAAAAAACAAAGTGAGGTATAGGTAAATGGGATTCTGAGATTCCTCCTTTCCAAACAGATTATTTGGAATTGAACTCCCTATTGAGTGACACTTACTGATTAATATTGGTCAGTAGTTGAAAATCCTCAATTTGGGTTTTTTCAGGGCCAGAAGATGGAGGACTTGGTTGCTCATGCTGGAAACTAAGCCTTCCTCTCCATCCCGACCTCTTCCGGTCTCCCTCAGGGCTTTTTCTTTTTCCCTTGGTTGAACCTCATGTCAAGGTTTATTATCTGTCACTGAGCCACACAAAGCTCAGCCCTGATTAGTCCATTTATCACATTTAACCCCTGTTTCCCATCCATTCCCTGTCAGCCACCATCCTAGCGTGTTCAAGTGTCTGTGTGTGCAGTTTCTCTCTCTGTTTGCCTTTTCTCTTTTGAGTCTTCTTTCCACAAATGTGTGCTGAGCACCTGTCTTGATGTTGGCACTCTCCTGGACACCAGGACACAGCAGCAAACAGTCCCAAGCCCTGTCCCTCGTGTAGAAACGTGGGCTGTCTTCCATCTGGTATGCCGCCTGCAAATGCCTCCAGTATAAAATAAAAGTATATAATGAGACAGTCCGTGCATATCCTGACAAAAGTTTATTGGTCCTTGTTCATATTTTAAAGAGTTAATTGCATGTGATCAATTTTTCTGAAAAGTTAAGCCTTCATTCTTTGACTTCTGAGTGATCGTCCACTGATTTTCTTTTGTCCTGCTTGGGTCCTTGGTATTTGAGAAAGAAGAGTTTCCTCCTTCTCCTGGACAGTGGAGGTTTGCTGTGAAACCTGGTAGAATAGATGAGGGCGTATTTGCTGCGATAGATTCAGTTCTGTGAGTAGTGGCCCGAGAATTCACTGTGGCGTTGGCTCTTTGTTTTACATTAAGAGCTCTGCGTTCTCTCTTTTCTTACAGAAGCTTTCATCGGTACCTTCTTTGGTAAATGTTCATGAGTAGAGGGCTTCTTTTGAATTTTAAGCAATTGTTGTTTATTCCTGGCTGCGCTGGGTCTCAATTGCTGCTCCAGGGCTTTCTCTAGTTGCACAGAACTGGACCTCAGTTGCCCCATGGCGTATCGGAATCTTAGTTCCGACACCAGGGGTCAAACCTGTGTCACCTGCATCGGCAGGCAGACTCTTAACCCCTGGACCACCAGGGAAGTTGCCGTCAGTCAGTTCAGCGGCTCAGTCCTGTCTGACTCTCCGCAAACCCACGGACTGCAGCTTGCCAGACTTCCCTCTTGCTCAAACTCATGTCCATCAAGTTGGTGATGCCACTGAACCAACTCGTCCTCTGTCATCCCCTTCTCCTCCTGCCCTCAATCTTTCCCAGCATCACGGTCTTTTCCAGTGAGTGGACACTCTGCATCAGGCGGCCAGAGGATTGGAGCTTCAGTTTTAGCATCAGTCCTTCCAATGAATAATATTCAGGGTTGATTTCCTTTAGGATTGACCGGTTTGATCTCCTCACAGTCCAAGGGATTTTCAAGAGTCTTCTCCAACACCACAGTTCAAAAGCATCAATTCTTTGGTGCCCAGCCTTCTCTATGGTCCAGTAGAGAGCTTTTAGTTCTCATAATTGGCTGTCTCTGCGGGTCTGTGGGTTAATTAGAAAATGCACAAATGAACGTGCTAGGGGGCTTGGTTTCAGTAGCAGTGTATCTTGAAACCTGTCTGGTTCTCTGTGGTCTCACTTGTAAAAGGGAGGGGCTGCAGAAAGGCTGTTTGCAAGAGTCTTGCTCTGCTAAGGAATTTAGCAGAGCCTCAGCAAGGGGAGGAGGACAGAGATCAGGATGCAGATGTCATCCTCTTGCAAAAGTGTGACAAGTGATATCTGTACAGACTGACTTGGAGACCCACGGCTGTGCGGAAAATTCATGAGTAAATCCGAAGAATTTTCTAGGATACTGAATGAGAATGGAGATGTTTTTAAAAATAATAGGACAGTAAAAGCTACAACAGGAAGGGAGAAAAAAAAGCACTAAGCAGAAGCATATGTTTTCCTCTTGAGCTGTTTTAATGCTGAGAGGACAGTCTTAGAAAATCAAGTTACTACGCAGCTGCCTGAAAGATCTTTGCATCCTAAATCCCTTTGAAGTTGACCTTCTGAATTCTAGTTTTGTAGTTAAGTAGCCTTCTTGCTTAGCAAAGAGAACCCTTGCTCACTCTTCCTATGGGATGATGATTTGAAGCTATCACAAACCTAGAAAACGCACAAAAATTCTTGCCGGTTTCTTGATTCCAGCATTCTGCGACATGATACAGTGGGCCACTGGGAATCTTACCGAATTCAGAGCAATAGGAGAGGTTGGTGAAAGGGTTTCACCTTTCAGCTATAAGGTGAACGGGGTCTGATCGTCTCAGTGTGAAGTGTGGTGACTGTAACTGATGACTCTGGATGGCATAGTTGAAATTTGCTGAGAGAGTAGACTTTAAATGGTGTCATTTAAAAAATGAGGTGAGGTGATGGATGAGGTAATTATCTGGGTGGGATCCTTTCACAATATAACATATATCAAATTACGGTGAACACAATAAATATCATACAATTTTATGTGTCCATTATACCTCAGTAAAGTTAAAATGAAAATAAAGAATTTAGAAAAGTTGCCAGGAAAGAAATCTTTCTCTGTTTTGTAGGAGATAAGCAAATGGCAAAAGCGATTTCATATACCAGGCGAATAAGAACAGGGATTCAGCAGTTATGTAGCACAGTGTAATGACATGCTAGACCAGGAGATGAAGATTGAAAGGATGACGTTAATTAAAAAAAAAAAAAAAAAAGATCGGATTGGTGAGAATCAAGAACTTTGCTAGAATTTTAGGCAAATATCCTATTCGTTTAAAAAAAAAAAAAAGCTAAGCATTTTGAGAACCTATTTTTAAGAGGCGTGTGGCTGGGTTCCTGGGCTCTGAGCCAGGGTCTGGCTGCATGGAATTTTCCCAGTTGAAGCTGAAAAGTGAATTTTTAGATTATGTATTTTCAGAATGTGACGCTTTTGGCAGCTTGTTGCTGTGTAGAATACGTTCTCTGCCTCTCTCCTGCTCCATCCTGTCCATGGGGTCACCTGAGAGCTTGTGAGACACACAGACTCGTGGTCCGCACAGTGGGGCTGCTGGTTGAGAGGCGACATCGTGAGCACTTTCCCGAGCGAGTCCTGTGCACGCTCGAATTCGAGAAGCACAGCCCCGCACGTGGGTTTATCCGGTGGTGGTAATGGTAACGAACACGCCTGCCGATGCGTGTGTTGGAAAAATAAGAGATGTGGGTTCAGTCCTCGGGTGGGGAAGATCCCCTGGAGGAGGGTGTTCTTGCCTGGAAGATCCCGTGGAGAGAGGAGCCTGGTGGGCTTCAGCCCGTGGGGTTAGCTGACGAGCAGCAAGCATGCACCCATGCCCTGCATCAGGGTAGAATGTTCTTTATTTCCACATTTTCTTTGTTTGGGGAGAGGGGAGTAGAAGAGGAAACTCAACAGTTTTCTTTTTCCCAGCGTGAGGTAACATCGACTAATTTGTATATATTTATACAGTGTGGTGATTTCGTATCTTCATACATTGTGAAATATGACCACCATTGATTAGTACATCCATTACTTCAGTTACCACTTAAAAAAATTTTGTTGTATATTCTTAATTGACATGGTAAAATGGTATTGCAATGGGTTTCTTGCAAAAAGTTTAATATGTTCATTTAAAGCCTCGTTACTTCATACATCATTTGTGCCTGAGGCCAGACTGTAATCTCCTTAAGGATGGGAGGTGGGGGGGGGTCTCCTGCCTCAGTTACAGACTCTGCCCCTCTCAGTTGTATTGCCCATCTAACCACCCCTTTCATTCACACCACTTATATACGTGTGTGTGCCAAGGCCCCTCAGTTGTATGTTATATATATGTGTGTGTTCAGTTATATATATGTGTGTGTTCAGTTATATATCTGTGTGTGTGTGCTAAGTCCCTGCAATTACGTCTGACTCTCTGCTGCCCATGACTATACCCTGTCAGATTGCTCTGTCTGTGGGGATTCTCCAGGCAAGAATACTGGAGTGAGTTACCATGCCCTCCTCCAGGGGATCCTCCTGACCTGGGGATTGAACCCTCATCTCTTATGTCTCCTGCATTGGCAGGTGGGTTCTTTACAGATAGTGCCACCTGGGAAGCCCTTATATATATATATTTTTTTTTAATTAAAAATTTTTTGCACCACTTATATTTAAATATTTAATGATTAGGTGTTTCCTACAATTCTAATTGTGGGGCTTCCCAGATGGCATTAGTGATAAAAGAATCTACGTGCCAATGCAGGAGACTTGAGTTCGATCCATGAGTCAGGAAGGCCCCTGGAGTAGGAAATGGCACTCCACTCCAATATTCTTGCCTGGAAAATTATATGGGAAGAGGAGTCTGGTGGGCTACAGTCCATGGGGCTGCAAGGAATTGGACATGACTGAGCGACTGAATAGCAAAATTCTAATTATACCTTCAAAGGATATTTTCCGTCAGTTAAAAGAATGCCATTAAAAGTCAGAGAATCTAGAGAATGTATAGATTTCCAGAGATGCATTTTGAACAAAGAAATTTCTGTCTCTGATTTGCTTTTCAGAAAGCATTTAATTAAATGCCTGTTTATTCCAAACCATGTGCTAGATGCCAAGGCCACAAAGATGAATCATGTTTGGCCCTGCCCTTGAGGTGAACACTGCCTGGTGAAGGAGAAAGAGACATTTAAATAAATGCACATCACGATTCAGAGATGCAGCTGTGCTGGAGGATGAACGGAGCTGGAGAGGGGAGAGATCCTTTCAGCCTAGTTGGTGTTGGGTCAAGGACAGAGTGTGGGGAGGCTGAGAGTGTGTTTGTTAATTTGAGATGCAGGCAGCTTTTACAGGTGCAGAAGAAATTCTAGGTAAAGGAAGGTGTAACCTGACATTAAGTGAGTACAGTGCATGGGTAAATTTGGGGAAGGCGGATAAGGTGGTGTGACCAGATCGCAGGTGATGGGGTCCCTGTTGGGAGTTGAGTCCTGAGGGCAGGTCCCCCCACTGGACAGTAAGTTACCTGGAGTGGGGACCTTGACTGCATCCTGCATCCCACTGTGGAGCAGGGGGTTCACACGTGTTTCGTGATTTAACAGGAAGATGGTGCAGTTCAGTTGTGAAGACCCTCCACTTGTTGCTAAGGTGTTTGGGCTTTATCCTCCAGCTGTTGGAGGTTTTCTAATGAGAGAGATGACAGATTAGGGGGTGTCTTCAAAATGTAACTCTGCCAGCTGGACAGAGGGGTAGAGCGGTCCTCCTGTACTGTGTTTACCTAAAGAGCAGGTCTGATAACACGGTGGGGCTGGGGCTGGCGAGCTCCCGGGCGGTGCTGAGGCTGCCACAGCCTTGCTTTTAGTAGCAAGAGGAGAACGGATGGGACTATGTCTGTAAGGAAGCGTCCAGGAGCGGTAGTGGGTATGCTGCATTTCAGAAATAGTGGTTACTCTAAAGGGCTGTCTTTGGGATTTAGAAGATGAGAGTGCAGCTGTATTGATGTTTAAGCCTCTGTCCCCGTTCAAGGTACTTCTCCTCAGTTTGGCTTGCTCCTTTTTGTTTGTCTGTTTATATCCGGAAGAAATGGATCGCTTCCTGTGGCTTTGGGATGGAAGCTAGAGACCGTCATGAAATATGCCCCAGATAGGTTCCTGATTGGTAAGGAAGCTTTGCTAATTACAGAGTAAAGAAAATGCAGCCAAGTGATAATGATATTTAGAGAGTTTTAAGGGAAGTGACTTTGAAAAAAAAAATTTTTTTTTCGAGCTGACTTTGATGTTTGGTCACTTTCCATCGTCTTGTATGCGTTGATTCGTGATACCACAAATATGTGGCCCTTTTAGGTGCAAAGCCTTATAGAAGGTGAATCAGTAGGTCCTGAATGGTTGTATAGTATAGCAGGGAAGAGTAAGCAATCAGATTAATGATGAATTGTGAGTGCGTATGTACATGTTCTACAGATATCAGTTCAGTTCAGTCGCTCAGTCGTGTCCGACTCTTTGCGACCCCATGAGTAGCAGCACGCCAGGCCTCCCTGTCCATCACCAACTCCTGGAGTTCACTCAGACTCACGTCCATCGAGTCAGTGATGTATGTATATATAAATAGGATCTGTTACTACTTACCTTTATGTCAGGTCAGAAGTAACGTGAACCATGAAAAGATAGTGTGTTATGTAAATTCAGAAGAAAGATTATCAGGAGACTCACTGATCTCATTTTGCTCCGTGTTAGTCATTGAATGAAGCTCAGAGGTGCCTGTCATTCAAAACCACACTTTCTGGCATTGGCCAAAGAGAACAGCGAAGATGAGATGCTTAGTTTAGGACTTGGTGAATTTGAAAGCCTTTGTTGTTGTTCAGCCACTAAGTCATGTCTGACTGTCTGTGATTCCCAGGGACTGCAGCATGCCAGGCTTCCCTGTCCTTCACCACCTCCCAGAGTTTGTGCAAACTCACATCATGAGTTGGTGATGCTATCCAACCATCTCATCCTGTGTCATCCCCTTCTCCTCTTGCCCTCAGCCTTTCCCAGCATCAGGGTCTTTTCCAGTGAGTTGACTCTTCACGTCAGGTGGCCTAAGTATTGGAGTTCAGCATGAGTCCTTCCGATGAATACTCAGGGTTGTCACTCAAAATCACACTCCTTGGCTTTAGGCAAAGAGAACAGTGAAGACGGAGTGCTCAGTTTAGGAGCTGGTGACTTTGAGATGCTGCAGAGTGCTGAGCAGAAGTGTCAATGCAGGTAAAAGAGGAAACTGTGGTCCAGAGAGTCAGGCTGGAGATGTCCATTTGTTTGCTGTCCAGTTTGAAGGGACTGTTGTTGAAGTGATTACAGTCTCTGAGTGAAAGACTGGAGACAGAAGACGGATGAGAATAGCTGTTTGGAAAAGATCAGCCTCAGGGGGTGTCGAGGGAGAAAGGGGGACCAGAGAAGCACTCGGCAGGGCAAGGGTACCACAGGAGAGCATTGCAGAGGCTTCGAGGGGAATGTCGTTACGGACAGGGGTCAGCAGTCTTTGCCACAGAGAGGTTAAGGAGAAGGTGAGAACTGAAGACTGTTATTAGTGATTTATGGGAGTACATAAGTTTCTCGTAAATGTGTGTGAGTCCCTGCAAAGAATGGAGTGGGAGTAAATGGAGCCACCATAGCGTTAACATTTTGTACGTGGCTAGCATTGCCTCGAATTTCTTTGTAGGGTTGGTGTCATGGAGCTTTAGAAACCTGTAGGTTTGTAGGTCTCTGTTGCTGACCTTTTATGTTAACGGCTTGCGAGACCTCTTTGGCTCTGGATTCCAAACCCATTTTCAGTGTGAGTAGTCATACCCAAATATGTGTTTTTGAAAATCTTGCATGGAGGCCAAAAAGCCTAGAGTCATTTTTGACTATTTCTCTCAGACTGTCTACTAGCAAACGCTATAGCTCTACCTTCTAATATATCCCCAGTCTGACCGCATTTCAGTACCATTCTTGCAGCTCCAGCCTCAGACACTCGTGTTTCTCTTTGATTTCGGCTGCGCTGGGCCTCTGCGGCTGTGCAGGCTTTCCTCTAGCTGCGGTGAGCGGGAGCTGCCTCGGTTTTGGTGCCGAGAGCGGGCTTCACTAGCTGTGTGCGGGCTCAGTAGCCGCAGCTTCCGGGCTCTGGAGCCTCAGGCTCAGTATTCGTGGTTTAGTTGCTTCTGGGCACCTGGGATCTTCCTGGCCCAGGGATTGAACCCGTGTCTCCTGCAATGGCAGGTGGACTCTTTACCACTGAACCACCAGGGAAGCCCATATTTTTTTAAAATTTGAAGTATGCTTGATACACAGTATTCTGTAAGTTATAGGTGTGCAGTATAGTGATTGACACTTTTTCAAGGTGATATTCTGTTTGTAGTGTATAGAGTGAAGTGAAGTCGCTCAGTCGGTCCGACTCTTTGCAACCCCATGGT
>SJYC01086528.1:0-26991 GCA_006408675.1 Madoqua kirkii | reverse complement strand
TTTCCTTCTCCAGGGGATCTTCCCAACCCAGGGATTGAACCCAGGTCTCCCACACTGTAGACAGACCCTTTACCATCTGAGCCACCAGGGAAGTCCAGTTTATAGAGTGTTGGCTTTATTTCCTGTGTTGCTTGTAGCTTGTTTTATACCTAAATAGTTTGTACCTCTCATTCCTCTGCGTTACCCTTCTCTTTCTCTCTCTGCACCAGTAACCACGAGTTTCTTCTCTATATCTGAGTCTGCTTCTTTTTAGTTATATTCACTAGTGTGTGTTTTTTTAAGATTTTACATATGAATGACATCATGCAGTATTCATTCTTTGACAGTTATTTCACTTAGCAATATACCCTCCAAGTCCATCATGTTGTTGCAAACCACAACACTTCCTTCTATTTCGTGACTGAGTGGTATTCTTCTGTGTGTTTGTGTGTGTGTATCTCACAACTTCTTTATTCGTTCCCCTATTGCTGGACACTGAGGTTGCTTCCATATCTTGGCAAGTGTAAAATAATGCTATGGACATTGGGGTACATGTATCTTTTTGAATTAGTGTTTTTGTTTCTTTTGAATATTTACCCAGGAGCAGAACTGTTGGGTCATATGGTAGTTCTGTGTTTCGTTTTTTTTGAGAAACACTCATTTCTTCCCCGGATTATTGCAGAAGCTTCTCAGCTGCTGTCACTGCCTCTAACCATGTCCCCTTTCAGCCTTAACCAGAATAGTGTTCCTTTAAATATGCGAATCAGGCAAGATGGGGACCTCCAGAGTGGTATGGCCTGACACTAAGGATGTAAAGCTGATCACTTCTCTGCTGTACTCACCGTCTTTCCATCTCATGCAGAGATGAGCGCTGGTGCTCCTGTGCAGTCTCTGTGCAGACTGATTTCCTTTCTGTTCCCGGGAGGCTTGCTGCTCTCCTGCCTCAGGGCCTTTGCACAGGCTGGTGCCTCAGCATGGAATGATCTGCCTTCGGGTATCCTCCTGGGCTATACCCCACCTTCCTTCATGTCTCTCTCAGATGCACCTTCTCAGAACAGCCTTTCTCGTCCCCGCGTCTCCACCTCCCGTCGGCTGCAATCCGCGCCTGGACTGCACCTGTATGCTGCCCTTACCCTGGTCGTCTCTCACATACGCTAGAATGTATGGTCCATGAAACCTGGTGGGTTTTGTTTTTTTTTAACAGTTTGGGGAATGTCTTTCATATTTTATCATTTTTTTAAACTATTGTCATTGAAGTATACTTGATGTACAATATCGTGTTTAGTTCCAGGTGTAAAGAGTAGGGACTTATTTTGTTTTTGCTGATTATATTCCATTATACGTTAGTACAAGACATTGGGTATAATTATGTGTGCTGTACAGGAAATACACAGTAAATACAGGAAATACTCGTCGCTTACCTGTTTTTTGTGTGGTGGTTTGTATCTGTTAATCCCTTTCTCCCAGTTTGTTCCTCTGCGCCCCCTCCCCCATAGGTAATCGTAAGTTTGTTTTCTATGTTTGTGGGTCTGTTTCTGTTTTATGTAGAGATGCGTTTGTATGATGTTTTAGATTGCACATATAAATGATACCATACAGTATTTGTCTTTCTCTGACTTGACTTCACTAAGCCTGGTATTCTCTAGGCCTATGCCATATGCAGATGGCATTATTTCATTGTTTCTTTCATGGCTGACTCATAATCCATTGTACGTATCTAGCACATCTTCTTAAGTCTGTTGATTGATGGGGCCCTGGAGTTGCTTCTGGGTTCTGGCTGCTGGCGATAGAGAGGGCAGGGGTGTCGGTGTGGAATCTCTAGTGGCCTAGCGCAGTGCCTGGCCCCGGGCAGGCGGTCAGTGACAGTAGGTGCTGCCTGCGGGGACGCAGTCTCTTCTCCCTTCAGGCTGGTGCTGGGCTGGGGTGGGTGTGGCCGTGGCCAGGTGCCCGCGTGGATGGGTGGGAGCCCCAGGGGCAGGATGTGCATGGGTGGGAAGGGGCTGCTCTCCCAGGGGCCACATCCTCAGCTCCTCCCCCCTCCGCAGCTTCCTGCCAGCTCAGAAGTTACTCATCCTCCCGGCCTTGGGCCGGCAGCGAGCTGGAAATGGGCTTTGGCAAAACTTGAGAGGTACACGAAGCCATGTTGGGATTTGACCACGGTGGAATTTTAGGGTGACATGAGCACTCTCAGATCTCCGTCATTTCAGGAGGCATGTCTGGAACTTCATTTCAGAATGGGTCGGCTGTTCTAAAAAAGTAGCAGGAGACGCTCAAGAAAACTTCCCGCAGTTACTACAAAGGGCCTGTGCCCTGAGAGGGCTGCGGCAGAGGCTGCCGAGCTCTGAGGGTAAGCGGGATGGGGACACACTTTGGCTAACTGAGGCTGTGACTGCCTTGTGTTTGGGGTCAGTTTTGTTTTCTGAGCGAGAATTGTGTGCATCGCAGGGATCTGGGGCAGTAGAGATGGAACACAGAAGAAGCACACTTTGGAAAAATCTCAGGGATTAATGTTTATTCTCTTCTACTTATTTCTGGTAAGAATTGTGTTCTCTTTGACGAAATTGTTTCCTGTAATCACCCTTGACAAGCCTGTCTCTATCTGTTGAGTCTAGACTAGAGTCTCTTTCCTGTGGGAAGCCTGGAGGAGGGGTGGCAACCCAGTCCAGCACTCTTGCCTGGAGAATCCCCTGCACAGAGCAGCCTGGCGGGCTACAGCCGTGGGCTTACACAGAGTCAGGCGCGACTGAAGCAACTCAGTAGCACGCACGCATGCATCGCCTCTGGGCGTATCAGGAACCCTGGAGGAGTTTTTACAGATGACACTGTGTCTGTGTCCGTGTACATAATGTCTTCAGAGACTGATACAGTACACTTCTGTATCTCCTAGGGGTGAGACAAATGGCAGAAAAGGGATTTAAAAATGTGATGCAAGTTTAGTGTCATTTGCTTGTTGCTCATTCATTAGAAATGAGAAGACACATTTAAAAACAATCACAAAAACCACCTGAAGTCTTCCCTTTTGCTCACAACATAACTCACTCTTAGTATTGACGCGCCAGCTTCAAACATTTTCCCAGACAAGTGTATAATATATCACAAAAATAGAATCCTCTGTAATATTATTTATGTTAACTAGATATATAGTCATATACACTATATATATGAAATAAAAATGGAATCACAGATACATAAAACTGGAGTTATAGATTAGAATTATTGTGAACACTTTTTTCCATATCACTAAGTATAGACCTACATTATTGCTTTTAAATTATTTTTTGAAATCTGTGCTTATTTTTGGCTGCGCTGGGTCTTTGTTGCTGTGCCTGGGCTTTCTCTTGTTGCTGAAGTGAAGTCGCTCAGTTGTGTCTGACTCTTTGCGACCCCATGGACTGTAGCCCACAAGGCTCCTCTGTCCATGGAATTTTCCAGGCAAGAGTACTGGAGTGGGTTGCCATTTCCTTCTCCAGGGGATCTTCTCAGCCCAGGGACTGAACGCCCCGGTCTTTTGCATTGCAGGCAGGTGCTTCACCATCTGAGCCACCAGGGAGGCATCTCGTTGGCCCTGAGCAGGGCTGTTCTCTAGTCGTAGCTCGGGGCTCTTGAGCACAGGCTCAGTAGCTGTGGCACGTGCGTTTAGTTGCTCCGCGGGGGATCTTCCCCAGCCAGGGATCAAACTCCCATCTCCTGCATCGGCAGACAGATTCTTGACCCCTGAGCCCCCAGGGAAGTCCTGGTATGTGTTTTTTTACAGCAGCTTGCTAGATATGTGGTAGGTATAATTGTAACAGCACAGTCCAGCACAGCCCTTAGCGAGGGGCAGATGCTGGGCCCCAGGTCCCTGGGCCCTGTCACCAGGCAGTGGTCGCGTCTGGGCCACTGGCGTCCGTGAGCCACCAGCACTGGTCCTGCTCAGCCAGTGGTCGGTGCCGCAGCAGCCCCACCCACAAGCTACCAGCTGTCGGTGAGCCAGGGTTAGTGGAGCCCTTCAGCCAGCGGTCGGTGGGGTGGCGGTCCTCAGCTGGAGAGCAAGGTCAGAGGCGTCCTGCTTGGCCTTCTCCCTGGGGCCCTCCAGCTCAGCAGGCCTTGGGCCAGTGGGCGAGCTGGGGCCTCAGGGAACAGGCTGGGGGCTGTGTCCTGCGGGGCTCCAGGACCCTCGCCAAGGCCTCAGGCGCGGCCCGGCCCAGGCCTTAAGGCAGCGCGAGCCTCTCCCGCCTCTGCGACCTGATAGCGTTGGCAATTGGCCCGGGGCGGGGCATAGTCTGTAGGACCCCTGCCCCTTCCCGTTTGGTGGCCTGAGAGGCCTGAGGGCCAGTTGGGTTGGATGCCTGGCCAGCTGGGCAGGGTCGGGGGACCTAGCCCTCAGGTTAGCTGCCAACTCAGCTCTGCCTCTTCAGCCAGGATTTCAGCCACGGAGGGGGATAGTCATGCCTCAGGACAGAGAATTGCGTTTGTTTGGTGAAGATTTATAGGAACACTGTTGCTTGACAGTGACCCAACCTCAGGAACAAAGGCTCTGACACCAAGAGGTCTGGAACAGCTGCCCATGCTGCTCCGTCCCCACCCTGCCTAGAAAAGGGCTTGGTGAAAGCTGTTGGGAAGTTTGAGGTTCTTAAGGCAAGAGCCGCCCATCTCAGAGCAGGGTCCTCGATACACTTGTCTCTATTCCAAACGCAGATAGCAGTTGGGGTATCATTTTGGTCTCATTGGGCATCCGGCACACAAACTTGCTTTTTGGGAACATAATCGTTTTTCTTCAATAAAATTCTGAGGCGTGTGGTCACATAATTTTTTCTCTTGATTTGTGAAGATGTTACTGGAGTATTAAGACTAAGATAGAGAAATCTAGTTCTATTTAGCTATACTTTAAAAGAATTGCAAATACTGGGGGAAAATACCTGAAGTGGAAACTGTCATAGCAGATTGGGAGAGATGGTTACTAGTTATTGGTATATATTGGCTTAAGCCCATTACCTGCTTTATATACAGCCCTGGGCTAAGGTAATTGATCTTTCCAGAAATGACCTGCTTTAAGCATTCCAGGACATCAAAGGCAGGCGAAGTTACCTGTATAATTATGGTTCTACATGTGCTTTGATCTGAGTGTTTATTAAAATATTTGTTCTGTGATTGTCTTCCAGGAAATCAAAAATTACACTTGGTAACTGCCAGTTAACCAGAGGACTTACTTAATACTTTTTTTTTAATCCCAAACTTCAAATAAACAGGAGTTTACTACAACTGCTTCTTGTGTTCAAACTACTCAAGATAGTTAAGCCTGTGTATGCCTTTATCATTGAGTTTAGATGTGTAGGTAATGTAAATTGACAAGAAGCTAAACTCTTTATCTTAACGCTGTTATGTTGCTGAGTTGTGCCTGACCCTTTGCGACCCCATGGACTGTAGCCCACCAGGCTCCTCTGTCCAGGGCATTTCCCAGGCAAGAATACTGCAGTGGGTTGCCATGTCTTCCTCCAGGGGATCTTCCCAACCCAGGGATTGAACCCGTGTCCCCTACATTGTCTCCCAGTTCACCTACATTGGCAGGTGAATTCTTTCCTGCTGAGCCAACAGGGAAGCCCTTGCATCACTACTTGGATCCTCTTTTGCTGGAATGGGTTGGTGGGCTTTAGGATTCTTGGTCAAGACTTTCTCAGATTGTGAGTACCAGTCCAAAGCCTTCCTCACCGCAGCTGCAAAGGGGTGTCAGCCGTCAGAGGGTAGGCTGGCGGCCCGGGGCCTTCTCTGGCCTTGCTGGCCTCCACATCCTCTGTAGTCTTGGTCACCAGCACAAGTCACAGGAAGTGGGCCCCTGACAGGTTTCTGTGTTCCCTCAAACAAGGTATTTAAGACACTTCATTATCTTATCAGAAAGACTTAGCTTTAAAATACCATGAATCTTTTCTTGCTAGGGTTAGATCAGAAAATGTTACACATCTGTGAATTCTCCAAGACTAGGTGATTTAAAAGTCGATTTTAATATAAAAATAAAATATTTCATATTTAAAGTTAAAATTTATTAAGATTTAATTTTTCAAATTCATTTTCTAAACACAAAATGAACCCAAAACTGGACCCTGTATTTAATAAGCAGATTTTTTTTTTCAATAGCTACATGGTTAAGGTAGTAATAGTATTCATTATCTTGATGATCTGATAGTAATTTTAAAGGCATCTATTTCTAAACATGATTCCAATGCAGATTTATTTGGCAGAATCCACAAGCCAACAGAATTGCAGTTATCAGGTTGTTTACTCTGTGGATTGTAATGCATATAAGTTCTCTGCTCAGACAGGTCCTACCAGTTCTAATTTTTCTGAAATACACTTTGAAACTTACCTAGTAAATAGGATCAGTGCTCTGTGGGTTTTTTGTTTGTTTTATTTCTGTTTATTTCAGTTGTTCCTGCTAGTGAGGAACAAAGGAATCTACAGGAGAGAATTAAGGGGATGTAATCTTAGAAGGAAGAAGTAAATGACTGAGGAATCACTAGTAAGGAAGTGTCAGATCATAGGAAGCCTTATAACTGGCCAGGTTTCTCCTGAAGTATTGTGCTAAGTTGTTCATTACTTATAAAAGCATGTCAATAACAACCAAAATTCACATGAAGGAGCCTGTGAATGGAAAGATGATGTGGGGGTGGAAGGGTGGTGGTTAAGATTGTGAAATCCTTTTTCTTCTCCAGAGAGTTAAGGGAAGAGTTGGCTGCTGAATGACTGGTCTCTTCATTTTAGGTGAAGGATTAGGCTTATCCGTGTCGCTCCAGGAGACCCCACTAGGATCTGTGGATGGAAATTGTAGGAGTTGATTTCAATTCTCTGAAAATAAGAAATGTCTAACATGAAGAATGTCCAGCAATGGAAAAACAAGCTCCCAGCTGAGAGAGTGAGCCCCCAGAACTAGAGCTGAGAGGAACTTGATCTTCTGTACAGTGATTTTGTTTTTTTTTAATGCAAGCAGGCTGATTTTAGTAAGAGCTGAAAAGTGAGAGGACACTAAATATTACAAGTAGATGGGGGAATTCAAATCCTAAACATTTAAGGAGAAGTACGATCTCCCTTGACAGACAAATAAGTAAACCATCCTATTTAAAGTAGAATCCCAGGAGAAAGCTTTGTTGAAGTCAGCCAGTCTCAGTTTTATGATGACAAGGTATCAGATAAGTATAAATCAATAAAATATCCTCACTTCAGTCTGGCTTACCCCTAGGGTCCTCAAGATAGCTTAGCTATAAATCTCCTCTACTTCTGTCTCTTTCTATAAGACAAGATGTAATGGCTAGCCAAGTGTTTTATGTCTATATTTTAATAAAAAATATTTTATTTGAAATCTTAAGAGGAAATATAAAACAAGAGAGAATAATGTAAAAAAAACAATGAAGCCCTAATAATTCACACCTGCCTGTTGCCTTAATAAAACAATTTCTTGAACTGTGACGAGGAGGTGAAGTTTGGAAAGCCCAAAGGTCCCTTCCACTTCTGAAATGTTAGAATTTTATAATTGGCTAGTGAAATTCCAAAACCAAATGCTTAGTCAGAAAAGTCTGTTTCCTGTCATTGAGTTAAAAGGAATTTAAAGAATTTTCTACTAAAATTTCTGATGGCTTTTGCAGTTCCTTCCTGCAGTGACACAGTAGTTCACCTGAGCCTGGGTTGCATCCCAGTGCCATGAACATTCTTCTCTCATCCTCCTGCAAAATTTTTACTAAAATTGAATACCTTTATTAATGTACCTAAGGATGTAGAATTACAAAAGAGAATATCTCGTGTGAGAATTCTGTCGTAACATTAAAGTAACAACGAAAAACTACAATGTCTAAGAAGCTGATGATGTTAAAGGAAGTGGATTTCTGTGACTTATCCAATGGTTTATTCACGTACAGATATAAAGATGTATTTATTAAGTGATTCATCATAGCAATGTGTGTAGAAATAAAAAATATGATAGTGGGTCATGTTCTTGAATATTTATTATTGGTGTTTTTAAATTTTGGAAAGCGCAATTAACACGAAATCGACCCTCTTAACAGATGTTTCCGTGCCCACTGGAGTGTTGTTACTGTAGGGACAGTGTTGCACAGTAGATCTCCAGGACTTATTCATCTTGGTAACGCAGCCTCCGTGTAAGCACCTACCCATTTCCCTTGTCCCCTCGCAACTGCCATTCTGCTCTTGGTTTCTGTGAATTTGACTGTTTTCGATGTCTCATCGAAGTCCTGTAAGGGGCTTGCTTCACCTAACATACAGGTTCATCCATATTGTTTCAAAGACAAGGTTTTCTACTTTTGAAAGTCTGAATAATATTCCATGTGTATGTAGGTCTCACATTTTCTTAATGTGTAAAGAAACAGAAGGAAACAGGTGAGGATAAAAACTAGAAACCGTTTATGGATTTGTTGTTGTTCAGTTGCCCAGTTGTGTTCGGCTCTGAGACCCCAAGACTCCTGGCACACCAGGCTTCCCTATCCTTTACTATCTCCCGGAACTGCTCAAACTCATGTCCTTTGAGTCAGTGATGCCATCCAGCCATCTCCTCCTCTGTCATCCCCTTCTCCTTCTGCCTTTGATCTTTCCTAGCATTAGGATGTTTTCTAATGAGTTGGCTCTTCACATCAGGTGGCCAAAGTATTGGAGCTTCAGCTTTAGCATCAGTCCTTCCAGTGAATATTCAGAGTTGATTTTCTTTAGGGTTGACTGGTTTGAACTCCTCGTAGTCCAAGGGACTCTCAAGAGTCTTCTCCAACACCACAATTCAAAAGCATCCATTCTTCAGTGCTTAGTTGGACTTTGTTTATGGTCCAACTCTCACATCTGTACACGACTGCTGGAAAAACAACTTTGACTAGACGGACCTTTGTTGGCAAATAATGTCTCTGGTTTTTAATATTCTGTCTAGGTTGGTCATGGCTTTTCTTCCAAGGAGCAAGCATCTTTTAACTGCATGGCTGTAGTCACCATCTGCAGTGATTTTGGAGCCCAAGAAGATCGTCTCTCACTGTTTCCATTGTTTTCCCATCTCTTTGCCATGAACTGTTGGGACTGAATACCATGATCTTTGTTTTTTGAATGTTGAGTTTTAAGCCAGCTTTTTCGCTCTTCTCTTTCATCTTCATCAAGAGCCTCTCTAGTTGCTTTTCCCTTTGTGCCATAAGGGTGGTGTCATCTGCATATCTGAGGTTATTGATATTTCTCCCGGCAGTTTTGATTGCAGCGTGTGCCTTATTCAGCCCAGCATTTTGCATGATATACTCTGCATATAAGTTAAATAAGCAGGGTGACAATATACAGCCTTGGCGTACTCCTTTCCCAGTTTTGAACCAGTTACTTGTTCCATGTCCAGTTCTAACTGTTGCTTCTTGACCTGTATACAGGTTTCTCAGGAGGCAGTTAAGGTGGTCTGGTATTCCCATCTCTTGAAGAATTTTCCACAATTTGTTGTGATCAACACAGTCAAAGGCTTTCGCAAAGTCAACAAAGCAGAAGTAGATGTTTTTCTGGAATTCTCATGCTTTTTTGATGATCCAGTGTATGTTGGCAATTTGATCTCTGGTTTCTCTGCCTTTTCTAAATTCAGCTTGAACACCTGGAGGTTCTTGATTCATGTACTGTTGAAGCCTAGGTTGGAGAATTTTGAGCGTTACTTTGCTAGTGTGTAAAATGAGTGCAGTTGTGCAGTAGCTTGAACATTCTTTGGCATTGCCTTTCTTTGGAACTGGAATGAAAACTGACCTTTTCCAGTCCTGTGGCCACTGCTGAGTTTTCCAAGTTTGCCGGCATATTGCATGTAGCACTTTCACAGTGTCATCTTTAGGAACTGAAATAGCTCAGTTGGAATTCCATCATCGCCCCTAGCTTTGTTTGAAATAATGCTTCTTAAGCCTCACTTGACTTTACACTCCAAGATGTTTGGCTCTAGGTGAGTGATCACACCATCATGATTATCTGGGTCACCAAGATCTTTTTTGTACAGTTCTTCTGTGTATTCTTACCACGTCTTCTTAGTATCTTCTGCTTCTGTTAGGTTCATATCGTTTCTGTTCTTTACTTGTACCTATCTTTGCATGAATTGTTTCCTTGCTATCTCTAATTTTCTTGAAGAGATCTCGTCTTGTCCATTCTATTGTTTTCCTGTATTTCTTTGCAGTGATCACTTTGGAAGGCTTTCTTATCTCTCCTTGCTGTTCTTTGGAACTCTGCATTCACATGGGTGCATCTTTCCTTTTCTCCTTTGCCTTTCACTTCTTTTCTCAGCTATTTGTAAGGGCTCCTCAGACAGCCATTTTGCCTTTTTGCATTTCTTTTCTTTGGAGATGGTCTTGATCACTGCTTCCAATACAATGTCATGAACCTCCATCTGTAGTTCTTTAGGCACTCTGTCTATCCGATATGATCCCTTGAATCTATTTCTCACTTCCACTGTATGATCATAAGGGATTTGATTTAGATCATACCTGAATGGCCTAGTGGTTTTCCCTACTTTCTTCAGTTTATACGTTAAGATGGTAGTATTCCGGGTGAATTTTTACTCTGTATATTAAGCTGCTATTAATACACCATTTCAAGAGCCATATATATTAGAATGGTGCAGACATAATTACAGTTTCAGACTGTGAATTTTAAGTCATTGTAACTAGGCTCATACACATCTTTATTAATCAAAATAGGAATCAGTACTTCAACACATTTTTGCCAATGAGAAATAAGTTTGTTTATTTCTGTAGCATAAGCTTGCCTGCTTCAGGATTTGACAAATTCTTGGAAAGCATTTTCTGCCTCCCGCTGGTTGTGGAAGCGTTTTCCCTGCAAAAGGTTGCCAGGATGCTTAAAGAAGTGGTGCTTGGTGAGAGGTCAGGTGAACTTGGGCAAACTCTGGGAGATGATGAGGGACAGGGAAGCCTGGCGTGCTGCAGTTCACGGGTTCGAAGAGTCAGCCACGACCGGGTGACTGAACAACAGCAACAAGTGAATGTGGCGGATGAGGCGTATTTGCAGCCACATTCGTCTGACTTTTGAAGCACCATAAAATTCACTTGTCTTCACATGTCACAGTCTGATTGAGAAATGGTTCGCTGTTGCGTAGAATAAGACTTCAAAATGACAACACTTCAAAGCAACAGTTTTTGGATTTGTGTTTAGTTCATGGGACACGCAGTTACTGAGCTTTTTCACCTTTCCAAGTTGCTTCACGCGCCGAATGACCACAGAATGGTCGACCTTGAGTTCTTCGGCAACTTCTCGTGTAGTTGTAAGAGAATCTGCTTCTTTGATCCACTCTCAATTGATCGCTGTTAACTTTCAATGGCCAGCCGCCGCGCTCCTCATCTTCAAGGCTCTTCTGTCCTTGGCAGAATTTCCTGAAACACCACTGCACTGCACGGTTGTTAGCAGCTCCCAGGCCCTGTGCGTTGTTGCTGATACGAGTCGTCTCCGCTGCTTTATGACCCATTTTAACTGGAATAAGAAAGTCACTCCAATTTGCTTTTTGTCTGACATCATTTCCCTAGTCTAAATATAAAATAAACTGCAAGTAATGTCATTAGCAAAAAAAAAATAATAAAGCAAGTAATGTGCATTAAAATTATGTATAAAATAACCACATTTATTTAAGAATGTCTTTCAGTATAAAATGGCAAATTCAGTAATGCAAAACCGTGATGAATTTTGCACCAACCTGAACATATATATATATATATATATATTTTTTTTTTTTTTTTTAATAGTTACTCTTGCTATTAAGAATTCCCTTGTTCAAAGTAAATATGAAGCTGGGTCGTACGGGTTCCTTAGGTGCAGGACTTGTGAACCTTTCAGGAAGTTGTGAGCCGTGTGATGGGATTTTATGTGTGCTCAGGTGTCATTGGTGGCCTGTTACCACACAGTCTCCGTTACTCAGTGCCAGGCCCCCCGCTCGGGTTCCAGATTCTCTTAGCTGCCATTGCTGCCGGCCCCAAGGTTAAACTAGATGCAGGCTTTTAGACTTGAAAAGGACACTTTGGGTCCAGCTCCTTTATTTAGTAGATAAGAGTGCTGAGCTGCAGAGAGAGGAGGTGACTGCCCAGGACCGCAGACTTGAGACTAGGAGCCAGACCAAGTCTGCAGGGTCTTTATCACGTGCACTTCATTATTTCACTGTGCAGAAGGGGTGAATCGGCCCCTGGCTGTCTCCCTTTGAGGGAATGGTCTGTGTCCAACTACTATTCTTTTGGAGCTGTTCGGATGAAATTTATACCTAAGATGCAATGGAAAAAGAAATAGCAAATTTATTCTCTTACATTATGGTTCAACATTGAAAAATTAAATCTGTCATTTTACTGGTCTCAGAAATAACATGTAAAGAAATAATGTGTAATAATAGAGCTATCTGGATATATATATATATATTTAATCATGCGCTTCAAGTTCTAATTTAATTTTGAAACCTGAGAATTGAGTTGGATGAATTAGTTGTGATTTTCACATTTTCTTTTGCTTTTTTCTCTCCAAACTTATTTTATATCCTAGACTGACCTTCAAACATTGTTTTTATTGTATTATTCCCTCCTTTTCTGTAAGAGGAACTTACGGGACTCTGCATTACTGTAGAATCAAGCTTGCTGCTGCTGCTGAGTTGCTTCAGTCGTGCCCAACTCTGTGTGACTCCATAGACGGCAGCCCACCAGGCTCCCCCGTCCCTGGGATTCTCCAGGAAAGAGTACTGGAGTGGGTTGCCATTTCCTTCTCTGCAGAATCAAGCTTAATTTCCATCTGATTTATTTCTGGTCCTCAACCTCTGGCTGACTTTATCTTTTCAGTTAAATTTTCTGTTACTTTCGTCTCTCTGGAGCCCTTTGCTTCAGTAAAGTCATAGCTCATGTCATTTTGATTGCCTGAACAACTTTTCCTTGCTCTTTTGCTTACCCAACCTTTACTAGTCCCCTCTTTAAAACCTCCCAAATACTTCCAGTGGCCCCAAATAACCTTTCCTTCTGTATTAAAAAGCAAACAAACAAACAAAAAAACCCAAACCCAATTTTATTTACCAGCTTTTGTTATACAATATGTTGAAAAAAAAAGTCAGTGAAGTAAATCCCTCTCCATCTCAAGTTCCTAGTTTTTCTGAGGTAACCACTGGTGAGTTTCTTTTGGGGCCTTCTCATGTTTTTTCACTCATGAACACAAAATGGCTGCTTTATCTTCCGGCATCATATTTGCATTTAAGACACTAAGTCCGGGAAGGGAGAAACAAATGATGTCCTGTGCCATATCTGACTTTGTTTGTTCAATAAAGCAAAAGCTTTCCCAGATTCTGTTTCCCTCGTCGGCCAGATCTGTCTGTGTGCATGACTTCTGGCTACAAGAACCTCTGTTATGCAGAGTACATATTTAGTAGGCTCAATGCTTCCAGTGGAGGTAATAAGGAAGAAGGGATTTGGGAGTATATTTTGCATTAGCCACCAGATTGTGTCTACCACACATAAAATGGTAATTATATGTTGGATTTTTGAGACGTTGACTTTACAACAAGTCATTTTGCTGTATGCTTCTATTGTTTGGAATAATTTTTCAGCTGTTTCTCTTTTGTTGACGTGGCATATATTTCTTTAAAATTATGAAAACTCCTTTTTCTATTTTAGTAGTTTAAAAAAAGCACCTATACAGGTGCTTTCAATGTAGATAATGGAAAGCTCGATTAAAATGAGTTTAAAGACAAGGGAATTGATTAAGTCACACTGGGGGACAGCGGGAAGGTAGGGAGGGGTTCGGGTACGGCTTGAGTCGAAGGATCCTGGTGTTCCCAGGACCTGGGCTCATTTCTCCAAGAGTCTCCGTGTGTGTGGCTTTGTCCTTGGCTGGCCTCCTTCCTCGTAGCAGGATGGTCGCACCGTGTGCCCCAGAGAAGAATGTGTCTTCTGATAGGTCTCCTGGCTTCTTTGCAGCAAGTCCACAGAAAACATGGGCCAGGTAGCTGCTCATCCTGGAATCAACCCCCATGGTTTCCTGAAGCCTGTCCTTCAAAGGCCGAATTGAGTTTTCATCCACGCCTCTGCTGCTTTTATTGTCTTTTAGTATGGTGTGTGCGTGCTAAGTCGCTGCCGTTGTGCCCGACTCTTTGTGACCTCGTGGACTGTAGCCCGCCGGGCTCCTCTGTCCATGGGATTCTGCAGGCAAGAATACTGGAGTGGGCTGCCGTGCCCTCCTCCAGGGGATCTTCCCAGCTCAGGAGTCAAACCCCCATCTATTTTGTCTGCTGCGCTGGCAGGTGGATTCTTCACCACCAGCGCCACCTGGGAAGCCCCTTTAGTATGGGATCCCTTTCTTGACCTAATTCCTCTTTTCTGTTTCTTCCGTGAACTTTGTCCAGCTCTATTGCCTCCCCTTGTTGTCTTACTGTGTCCTCTTGTTCCACAGAGGTTCAGCTCAGTCCTGTCTGACTCTGTGACCCCATGGACTGCAGCACGCCAGGCCTCCCTGTCCATCACCAACTCCCAGAGTTCACTCAAACTCACGTCCATTGAGTTGGTGATGCGATCCAGCCATCTCATCCTCTGTCGTCCCCTTCTCCTCTTGCCTTCAGTCTTTCCCAGCATCAGGGTCTTTTCCAATGAGTCAGCTCTTCACATCATGGGCCAAAATATTGGAGCTTCAGCATCAGTCCTTCCAATGAATATTCAGGACTGATTGCCTCTAGGATTGTATGGTTTGATCTCCTTGCAGTCCAAGGGACTCTGAAGAGTCTCCTCCAACACCACAGTTCAAAAGCGTCAATTCTTCAGTGCTCAGCTTTCTTTATAGTCCAACTCTCAAATCCATACATGACCACTGGGAAAACCATAGCTTTGACTAGATGGACCTTTTTTGGTCAAAGAGGTTATACCTTAAAAAAAAAAAGTCTCAAAGAGAAACGTTGGTTCATAAATTTCAAATTCTCTGTAGTGTGATTTCTCTGGTGTGTTTTCTTTTGTTGTCATTCAGTTGAGAGTCCCGTGCAGCTCTTTGTGATCCCACGGGCTGCAGCATGCCAGGTTTCCCTGTTCTTCACTCTCTCTGGGAGTTTGCTCACTCACGTCCACTGAATTGATGATGGTATCGAACTATCTCATCCACTTTTGCCCTCTTCTCCTCCTGCCCTCAGTCTTTCCCAGCATCAGCTCTCACATCTGTACATAGCTTTGACTGTGAAAGTGAAAAAAGCGAAGTTGTCTGTCACTCAGTTGGGCCCAACTCTTTTGTCTTTCAAAGTCCGTGTAGTATAGAGCTTTGTCTGTACTGACCTTTGTTGTATAGTCAAAGCTGTACTGCAAGATGAAACTAGTCAATCCTAAAGGAAATTAGTCCTGAACATTCATTGGAAGGACTGATGCTGAAACTCCAATACTTTGGCCACCTGATGCGAAGAACTGACTCATTGGAAAAGACCCTGATGCTGAGAAAGATTGAAGGCAGCTGCTTTAGAACACCATCCGGAGGGTCCTTCTCTTCCATTCTGGCAGGAATTGATGCTGTGAAATCAGTGTGCTCAGGTTCTTCTCACTTAGTGTGTGCGTGCTCAGTTGTGTTCAACTTTTTGTGACCCCCTGGACTGTAGCCTGCCAGGCTCCTCTGTCCATGGGACCTCACAGGCAAGAATACCGGAGTGGGTAGCATTTCCTCCTCCAGAGGATCTTCCCAACCCAGGGATGGGACCCACTCCTCCTGCCTTGGCAGGCGGATTCTTTACCACTGAGCCAGCGGGGAAGCCCTTCCTGCTCAGTATCTGCACAGACATGATCGAGCGACTAAACCACCACCACCACATAAATATTTTAAACCTGTAACGTTAATCAAACAAAAAATTCTAATGGGATAGAGACATGCTCACCTGAGCTGAGTAAAACTCACATTTTGAAAGCGGCATCCATCACAATTTGAAGCACAAAGGAACGTACTTTCATAGTAAATAGAAATTCAGTAGAGGGAGGAGAATATGGCATTTGTGGGATGTCTGCTAGTAGCACTGTGCCAAGTGCTGGAGACTAAGCAGGGCCCCCAGGAAGCTCTTGGTCTGCACGAGAGGCAGAACCACGCGTGACCAGAGCAGGCTGTTTGAGGCCCTGCTAAGGGTGCTGGCATCTGTGGGAGGAGCTGCCTTTTGGGGGTGCTGTCATTGCCCCCCCTTTTCCAGAGACGGAGAACTAGACCTCAGGGGTTAAGTTATAAGCCTCGGTTCGCAGAGGTACTTCCTGGCAGGACCGAGATTGGAACCTGCTTCTGACGAAGTCCTGGCTGCCAGGATTGCTCATGTGAAATATTTTTTTTTACCACTTCAGTCCCCTTGTCCACAATAATCCAAGTTGACTTCATATGCCTCTGGAATAATCAATGAGTTATATCAAGTATTTTGTGTGTATCTAGTGAAGTACTCTGGAAGGCCTTGTCCCTCAACCCTGCTTTGGGATTTTGTTCTTTTAAGGGTCCAGACAAAGGTCACTTTCTTTATGAAGCTTACACCTGAATCTCTTCAGAAAATAGGTTGTTTCCCTGCTCTGCCTTCTACTTTTGTCTATGTGCTTGTGGTCTGTCCCTAGTAATGAGCTCTTCAAGGACAGGGACCGCCTGGGCTGCACCTCTGGGCCCGTCCTCTGCGAGGCCGGTGAAGCGGGTTACTGTGAAGTCCTGTCCATGCTGTTTTTTGGGTGGCTTGCAAAAAAAGTCTCAAAGAGAAACGTTGGTTCATAAATTTCAAATTCTCTGTAGTGTGATTTCTCTGGTGTGTTTTCTTTTGTTGTCATTCAGTTGAGAGTCCCGTGCAGCTCTTTGTGATCCCACGGGCTGCAGCATGCCAGGTTTCCCTGTTCTTCACTCTCTCTGGGAGTTTGCTCACTCACGTCCACTGAATTGATGATGGTATCGAACTATCTCATCCACTTTTGCCCTCTTCTCCTCCTGCCCTCAGTCTTTCCCAGCATCAGCTCTCACATCTGTACATAGCTTTGACTGTGAAAGTGAAAAAAGCGAAGTTGTCTGTCACTCAGTTGGGCCCAACTCTTTTGTCTTTCAAAGTCCGTGTAGTATAGAGCTTTGTCTGTACTGACCTTTGTTGTATAGTCAAAGCTGTACTGCAAGATGAAACTAGTCAATCCTAAAGGAAATTAGTCCTGAACATTCATTGGAAGGACTGATGCTGAAACTCCAATACTTTGGCCACCTGATGCGAAGAACTGACTCATTGGAAAAGACCCTGATGCTGAGAAAGATTGAAGGCAGCTGCTTTAGAACACCATCCGGAGGGTCCTTCTCTTCCATTCTGGCAGGAATTGATGCTGTGAAATCAGTGTGCTCAGGTTCTTCTCACTTAGTGTGTGCGTGCTCAGTTGTGTTCAACTTTTTGTGACCCCCTGGACTGTAGCCTGCCAGGCTCCTCTGTCCATGGGACCTCACAGGCAAGAATACCGGAGTGGGTAGCATTTCCTCCTCCAGAGGATCTTCCCAACCCAGGGATGGGACCCACTCCTCCTGCCTTGGCAGGCGGATTCTTTACCACTGAGCCAGCGGGGAAGCCCTTCCTGCTCAGTATCTGCACAGACATGATCGAGCGACTAAACCACCACCACCACATAAATATTTTAAACCTGTAACGTTAATCAAACAAAAAATTCTAATGGGATAGAGACATGCTCACCTGAGCTGAGTAAAACTCACATTTTGAAAGCGGCATCCATCACAATTTGAAGCACAAAGGAACGTACTTTCATAGTAAATAGAAATTCAGTAGAGGGAGGAGAATATGGCATTTGTGGGATGTCTGCTAGTAGCACTGTGCCAAGTGCTGGAGACTAAGCAGGGCCCCCAGGAAGCTCTTGGTCTGCACGAGAGGCAGAACCACGCGTGACCAGAGCAGGCTGTTTGAGGCCCTGCTAAGGGTGCTGGCATCTGTGGGAGGAGCTGCCTTTTGGGGGTGCTGTCATTGCCCCCCCTTTTCCAGAGACGGAGAACTAGACCTCAGGGGTTAAGTTATAAGCCTCGGTTCGCAGAGGTACTTCCTGGCAGGACCGAGATTGGAACCTGCTTCTGACGAAGTCCTGGCTGCCAGGATTGCTCATGTGAAATATTTTTTTTTACCACTTCAGTCCCCTTGTCCACAATAATCCAAGTTGACTTCATATGCCTCTGGAATAATCAATGAGTTATATCAAGTATTTTGTGTGTATCTAGTGAAGTACTCTGGAAGCCTTGTCCCTCAACCCTGCTTTGGGATTTTGTTCTTTTAAGGGTCCAGACAAAGGTCACTTTCTTTATGAAGCTTACACCTGAATCTCTTCAGAAAATAGGTTGTTTCCCTGCTCTGCCTTCTACTTTTGTCTATGTGCTTGTGGTCTGTCCCTAGTAATGAGCTCTTCAAGGACAGGGACCGCCTGGGCTGCACCTCTGGGCCCGTCCTCTGCGAGGCCGGTGAAGCGGGTTACTGTGAAGTCCTGTCCATGCTGTTTTTTGGGTGGCTTGCTTCCTCTCTATCTGGGGTTCTGAAGACAAGCACACGGTGTGTGCAGCCATGAAAACGGTGTCTGGCTTGGGTTTCACTTGTAGGTTTCTACCCGTTTCATGGCCCTGGGCAGGGTGAATTTGTATCTAAGGCTCGGTGGTGGGAGTCAGGTGTGTATGGAGGACGCTGGTAGACAGCTCTGCCTCCAGGGCTCGGCAATCCTCTTTTCATCTTCCTTCTACTAGTAGTAATAATAGTAGTAATAATCATAGGATTAGGGTACATTTTGTGTAGTGTCTTCTATCAACAGCCAAATAGCGCGTTTTGGGTCTTTGAGATATTTTCCCGTTCTGTACTCAGTGTACACAGTAGGCACTTGAAGCTTTATAAGCGCCTATTGGGCACCTTGTTCAGACGCGCTGCTCTTTGCGTTCAGTGCATTTACGAGTGAGAAGGGACGGTGTGATTTCTCTCATTCGTGAGGAAGAGTGGGCCACGTGCCAGAGGAACGCGAGGAAAGGTCCAGAAAGAGTTCGTGCGCTCTTTTGCTGTGGCCTCCTCAGTCTATTAAAGCTGGCAGCTGATTCTTCCATTAACCGTGGCATTACAGCAGCACACGCAGTGCGGTGCTCTGGCAGAGGGTGACCGGGAGGTTCGCTTCAAGAAGAGGAAGAAGGCTTCTGCTGGGCCATCCCTCCGGAGGAGGATGTGGGGGTGACCTTTCCCGGTGGTTGCGGGTCACACGAGAAGTGGTTTAGCCTGTGCCCTGAGCCTTGTACCTTCAGCGGGTCTGCAAAGAAGGTGAGGCGTACGGATGTTGCTGTGGGGTTGCTCTTCAGCCGCTCAATCGTGTCCGACTTTGTGACCCCATGAGCTGCAGCACGCCAGGCCTCCCTGTCCATCACCATCTCCCGGCGTTTGCTCAGGCTCCTGTGCATCGAGTCGGTGATGCCATCCAGCCATCGCACCCTCTGTGGCCCCTTCTCCTCCTGCCCTGTCTCTCCCAGCGGCGGGGTCTCTTCCAGTACCGTGGCGTGGACCTTCTCATGTCTCCCTTCATCTTTTTAAGACTTGTTCTGCTGGGGAGGGGGGGAGGAGCGAGCAGGGGCAGATCTGCGTCGATGCGGTGCAAATCGGCATTGCCGCCACGCAGTCTGTCTCTTCTTGGCAGCCCAGGGCACGGGACTGTGCCTGCCTCTTCCATCCTTGAGTAACCAGGGTTTCACAGAACGCTGAGAGGCTTTCAGAAGTAATAGGATTATACCTGAAACTCTCAGGGGTAAAGTGGTCATGCAGCTTAACCCTCTGGTAACTAGCCTCCCCTGGAACTAGACACAACTGGGAATTTTAGTTTTTTTCATTCTTTTTGGAGGGAAGAGCCAGATTTTTCTAGATAGTCCCAGTGTTTTCCCCAGAGAAATGTAGAACGGGCACTTGAGGCCTCTCACTGTTGTTGGTGTTCATTCACACGTCAGGAAAATGAGCTAAGCGAGATAGCCTTCATACCTATTGTTGTGATGAAAAATGTCTCCAGCATGCTCCCCTCCCATCTCTCTCTCTCTTTTTTTTTTGCCCTGGAGGTGCAGCTCTCATTTTCTCTCCACACCCCTTCAGTAAGAAAAACCAAAGGAAATTTATGAGCTCAGCAGAAACAACCCTAACTCATCATCACCATCATTTAGTATATAAAATATGCAATTGTTTTTGAGATTGCAAATGAAATGGCTGGGTAGGGGCGAGGGGAGAAGCGGGAGAGAGGAACTGTCCAGAACCCGAGAACTTCAGGGCTGATCAGATACTGTTAGAGGTGGAAGAGAGGAGAGCGTGTTTATGAAGTGGGGTGCAGGCGGCCGGGAGAGGGGAGGGGAGGCCCAGGGTTGGGGGTTTGGGCAGACGTGGCGCTTCTTGCTGCTGGCTGCAGAGTAAGTCCTGGACCCTGTTTGTAATGCCAGCTGCAGGACTTGCTTTTGTTTCATCTAAGTAATGCGTGGGCACATGAGTAGTCTGTGTGATTTTCGTGTATTTGACAGCTTGTAGGGTGAGAATGCTAAATTTTTAACTGAGTGTGTGTTATGATCGTCTTTGAAAAGTTAAAGAAAAGGTGTGTGCCCAGGTCCCCGTCCGGCTTGAATTACTGAGCTGCCGGGGGAACCACCAGCCTTCAGGCCAGTGGGACGGCCTCCTTCTGCTGCAGGAACGGGCTAATCGGCAATAAAGCAACCTTTGCTCCCTCTTCTTTTTTATGGGTGTTGTTTCTGTTGGAGCTTCTTTGGGGCCGGGCGGGGTGTTGTCTAGCCTGAACAGGCCCGCTTCTCCTTGTGGGAACAGAGGAGGCTCCATCCTTAGGAAGTGTGGTAGCCATCACCCCCGCTTTGTGGGCGCCTTGTGGTGGGTCGCGCTGACTGCCGGGCCCGTGCTGAGCAGGGGAGCTTCTGTCTACCCCTTTTGCAGACAAAGAGACTGAGGCCGGGAGGCGACTTCCTTGATCACCACCCCGTGAAGGTGGATCCAAACAGAATAAGACCCTGGCGGTTCTGACTCTGGGTTTGGTGCTCTCTTGTCCTGGGAGCCCAGCGTGAGGTTCCAAGAGCTCGGGAAATTGGGGCTCCCCACCCCCTCAACTTCTGTCTCCTCCTTTAGGGGAACCGCTGCCGGCTGCACCTGGAGGTGGCCCCGGTCGACCACCCACAGCCCTCTCCTGCTTTGGTTAGTCCCAGCACCCCACCTTCCTTAGGGTCCGAGTCCCTCCCCAGGCCTGGGGCTCCTGTCCCCAGGGGAGTTGGCAGTGAGCACTTCCTAGGAGGCCGGGATGTCACCGGTCCCACCTGCCCTGCTTAGAAGCCTGGCTCTGCAGAGCTGCCCAGCTGCCCACGCTCTCTGCCCGGGACGCCCCAGGCTGCACCCAGAATTTGGGGCGCCCACTCCTCCTGGCTCTCCTGTGCCCAGCTCCGGTTCTAGAGTTCTTCCTTCTGGCTCCTTCTTTCGACAAATCATTCGCCTACCGGGCGCCGGGCACCGTGTCGGGTGCTGGGGAAGCAGTGGTTCGGAAACCCGGGGACAGGGGGCTCAGTCAGCGGAGCTCACGCGCTCTGCGTCCTCCAGCGAGAGGGGCCTCGTGCCCCTGAAAACCCACCATCACCAGCCGGAACCAGCTGCAGGCACCGGCGACCCCGCCCTGCTCCCCCACGGGGTGCTCTGTCTCGCTCGCAAGGACACCGCACGTGCCTGCCCACGTGGGGGTAAAGAGGAATCCTGGTGTGCACGTGTCTGGTGTCTGTATAGCTGCGTGTTGCTAGTGGACAGAATCTTAGTGCTATTCTGACCACAGGGCACCTGTAGTGTAAGGAGAGAGGCTGAGAGTGAGGGTCCATTCACCCCTTGCGTGTCAGGCAGGCCTGCAGCTGTGTGAATCCGAGTGAGGGAATCCCTTAGCCACGGGGAGGGAGTTAAGCTGTTTCTTGGGTTGGCTGCCTCACGTCGGGCCCTGGTCGCGCCCACAGGTCGCTCACTGGGGTGCCCGGGAGCTCTCGGAGGTGTGGAGGGCAGGGCATGTGGAGCTCGGTTCAGAACCCCTGGGGCATTGCTCCGGACCTCAGCGGCTGCAAGTGTGTCGGGATGCCTTGTGGACCTATTTTCAGACTGTGCTGAGTGCAGTTCTTTTCTGGGTATCAATTCAAAATATGTCTATCCCGGCCCCACCCCAGATTTCCTCTGCCAGATTCCAGGCCCGGCATCCATAGCTTCCAGGACTTCCTGATGACGCTAATGCTCGGCCAGGGCTGAGACTCTGTCTTCCTTCCAGTCCTGGATTTCTGGTGAGTCTGTGACTGAGATGTCCTCACAGACAGAGCATCAGTAAGGAACATCCACAGGATGACGGCAGGGCCATGCTGGCAAATCCATCCTTGGAAAAACTGGATTGCTTGTGTTGTGAAGAGAATTTGATGGTATTGACCTTTACTTGATTTAATAGAATGTCTTCAACCAAAACATTTCATTTTATTTCATATTTCCAAAATAGAGTTGACTTTGTGGGGAAAAAAATTCTGAACCATCTGCTTGCTTTCTGAAGGCCTTTTCATCCCTCTTCGGTGTTTTTTAGGTCAGTAATTCAGGAAAATTTAAATAGATACTCTTGTAGACACTGAATGCTTAGTCGTGCAGTTGTGTCTGACTCTTTGGGACACCCTGGACTGTAGCCCACCAGGCTCCTCTGTCCATGGGCTTTTCCAGGCAAGAGGACTGGAGCGGGTTGCCATTTCCTGCTCCAGGGATCTTCCTGACACAGGGATGGAACCCCTGTCTCCTGTGTGTCTGGTACTGCAGGCAGATTGTTTACCCACGGAGCCACTGGGGCGTCCCGTAGGCACTGAGGCATATCCAGAGAACAAGAAGACATGGGTCTGACTTTAAAGAGATGACAGTGTGGTGAAGAAGGTGAATTTGTTTACAGTTGTTAAGGTACGGTTTTCTTACAGATGCATGTTAGCTCCACATTGCAAAGGATCTCGTTTCCTACCTTTTATTCAGCTGCTTTTTGCAAATCTGCCATGAAACTCATCCCTTGCAAGTTAACAGTTATTGTGGACTTTAAAAACCCTTCTTACTTTTGGTTAAAAGTAAGACCCTGGGTAGAGTGGAAAACCAATGCTTCCAGTCCGAGACCTATTGCTCTCTGTGTGAGTTTGGACAAACTTCTTAGCCTGATATCTGTGTCCTCATTTATAAACCAGTGATAGTTACTGTTGTCTGCCGCTCAGTCGTGGCTGACTCTCTGCGACCCCATGGACTGCAGCACACCAGGCTTCCCTGTCCTTCACCATTTCCCAGAGTTTGCTCAAATTCATGTGCGTTGAGTCGGTGATGCCATCCAACCATCTCATCCTCTGTCATCCCCTTCTCCTGCCTTCAATCATTCCCAGCATCAGGGTCTTTTCCAGTGAGTCGGCTGTTTGCATCAGGTAGCTGAACTATTGAAACTTCAGCTTCAGCATCAGTCCTTCTAATGAATATTCAGGACTGATTTCCTTTAGAATTGACTGGTTTGATCTCCTTGCAGTGCAAAGGACTCTCAGGAGTCTTCTCCAACACCACAGTTCAAAGGCATCAATTCTTTGGCACTCAGCTTTTCTTTATAGTCCAACTCTCATATCCGTACATGACGACTGGAAAACCCTTAGCTTTGACTGGACAGACCTGTGTAGGCAAAGAAATGGCTCTGAGTTCTGTGCCGTCTAGGCTTGCGTCTCTTTTCTTCCCAGGAGCAAGAAGTGAGTCGGCTGTTTGCATCAGGTAGCTGAACTATTGAAACTTCAGCTTCAGCATCAGTCCTTCTAATGAATATTCAGGACTGATTTCCTTTAGAATTGACTGGTTTGATCTCCTTGCAGTGCAAAGGACTCTCAAGAGTCTTCTCCAACACCACAGTTCAAAGGCATCAATTCTTTGGCACTCAGCTTTTCTTTATAGTCCAACTCTCATATCCGTACATGACGACTGGAAAACCCTTAGCTTTGACTGGACAGACCTGTGTAGGCAAAGAAATGGCTCTGAGTTCTGTGCCGTCAGGCTTGCGTCTCTTTTCTTCCCAGGAGCAAGCGTCTTTTAATTTCACGGCTGCAGTCACTGTCCACAGTGATTTTTAGCCCGAGAAAATAAACTTGGTCAGTTTCCCCATCTCTTTGCCATGAAGTGATAGGACCAGACACCATGATCTTCGTTTCTTGAATGTTGAGTTTTAAGCCAGCTTTTTCACTCTCCTCTCTCTCCTTCATCAAGAGGCTCTTTAATTCCTTTAAATAGTTGTGAGGTTTGAACAAGAAGCAAGATGCGTGAGAACCTGGGGCTCCACCATGTGCCGCGCCCAGCACGTAGGAAGAGCCCTGTGTCTTTACGTCCCTTGGGCTTGGGGAGCCTGAAGACAGCAGGCAGTGGTTCTGTTGAGCGGCACCAGCCATCGATTACGTTGACCTGACTAAGGAGAAGGATTCCGGGAAGGGTTTGCTGAGCTAGACCGTGGTTTTCCGTCAGTGACATTACTACTGTTTTGTTCAGGTGATTCTTGGCTCTGGGAAGCTGGCCCGTGCGTTGTGGCGTGTTTGGCAGCATCCCTGGCCTCTGTCCACTAGATGCCAGGAGTCCTGTCCAGCTGTGACAACCAGGCGTCACCAGATGTCCCCTGGGCTGGAGGATGCAACACGGCTCTGTTTGAGCGCCACCGGATTAGACCCTCTGCCTGTGTTCTGTGTGATGGATCCTATCGCTCTGTCCCTTACAAGCATTTAAGAGTTTGTGCTCTTGGTTAGAGAAGGGTGAAGTAGAACTGTGGTGAGGCTGCTCCGTACCTCCGTAGTGGGAATGAGAAGATGGAAAGTGCTGGCGAGCGTGGGGAGTGACCTGAAATCCCACACCCTGCTGGCGGCAGGAGGCACGCTCGTGCTTGATCACTCAGCTGTGTCTGACTCTTTGCAACCCCTTAACCATAGCCCACCAGGCTGCTCTGTCCATGGGATTTCCCAGGCAAGAATACCAGAATGCTTGCCCTTTCCTACTCCAGGGGAATCTTCCTGATGCCGGGATTGAATCAGTAAAAAAAATCATAAATATAAAATCGAGTGCAAGAATTTAATCACACAGAGGTACATACCACATGATTCTGTTTGTATTAAGTGATCAAACTGATCAAATGCCCTTAAATATTAGGATAGAAGTTAGCTCATGAGGTAGTTGCTGGCAGGGGCACCAAAATTCTCTATTGAAAAAGAGGTATGGTGTCTCTTCTGGACTGGATCCTAATTGGTTAAAAGAGTAACTCTGGAGGTAGAAAAAGGCCCTCAGTGAATGAAATACTGTGAAGGCAAATTGAACTGCTGGGTGAAGACTGAATCAGAAATTGGAACTATCGCGAACATTGACCTTCAGATATTAAATATTTAGGGCTTTTCTTCCATTGGACTTCTCCTGTTTTTACTAGTTAGTTCTACCTAACCTGGCAGTTATCCACGTCTGTGGATAATTATAATTTGTGAGAATGTTAATACCAGAATAATATTTTATTTATGATAGTTCTTTGGGATTTACTGAACTAAATTTTAATAATGAAAAACCACTAAACTAAGCATTTGTGTTCATAAAGAAACGTTTGTTTCAAGCATATAAAGCACTAGTTTAAAACTAGCAAGTGATAATGTTTCCCAAACGATTTCTCCTTTCTTGAGAATGCTAATTAATTTTTATAAAATTCTTTATGTATTTTCTTTGTGCCACACAGCCTGTGGAATCTTAGTTCTCTGACCAGGGATGAGTCAAAACTGGGACCCTTGGCAGTTGAGAGCGCAGAGACCTAACCACTGGACCAACACGAATTCTAACTCACTGCATTCTCTTCCTCAGTGCTGGTTTAGTCTGATTTATTAAAACAGCAGTCCCAGTCTGCGCTCGTAAATGCTACTCGTTTCTAGCACAGCACGTCACTCCGGTTGTGTCCGGCTCTTGGTGACCCTATGGACTGTAGCCTGCCAGGCTTCTCTTTCCAAGGCAGTCTCCAGGCTGGGATACTGGGGTGGGCTGCCGTGCCCTCCTGCGGGGAAGTGAATCCACCTCTCATGTCTCTGCATTGGCACGCAGATTCTTTACCACTGGTGCTGCCTGGGAAAATGTTCATCAAGCAGATTTCCAGTTCACTCATTCAATCTCGAGTGCATTGGTTTTTGTTAGGATGTTATTTTAATTTTTGCAGAGTTTAGTGAGAGTGGAACTGTTTGTTAAAAGATAGATACGGTGACTTTTTATATTAAGAGGCTTGTGTTTAAACTCAGCAATCAGGCAGTTTGCTTTCCCAAAATTGTCTTTGCAGCTTAGTACTCACCCCTAGAGGGTGCTGTTGTATTGAAAGTTTAAATCCTGGTTTCAAAGACCCAGATTAAAAAAAAAAATGTATTTGTGTTTAAATCCCATTATATTACAGTAATTATCTAGTTATACTTAACAAAAGTTGAGAGTGCTTAGCTTAGAAATAGTACTATTTTATACACAGTAAAGGTCAAGACATACAGCTTAATGGCATTTGCTGTCATGAAAAATTTTGACAAAACATTGCCAGCTTTTCCTCCTCATTTCAGTGCGAGCAACTCCAAGTTAGAGAAATAAGCAATGTTTTATGATGCATTTAGGAGTTCTTTCTTTGAGAGAAAATCTAACAGAAAATAGTTCAGTTCAGTTCTGTCGCTTAGTCATCTCCGACTCTTTGCGACTCCATGAATTGCAGCACGCCAGGCCTCCCTGTCCATCACCAACTCCCGGAGTTCACTCAGACTCACATCCATCGAGTTGGTGATGCCATCCAGCATCTCATCCTCTGTCATCCCCTTCTCCTCCTGCCCCCAATCCCTCCCAGCATCAGAGTCTTTCCCAATGAGTCAACCCTTTGCATAAGGTGGCCAAAGTACTGGTGTTTCAGCTTTAGCATCATTCTTTCCAAAGAAATCCCAGGGCTGATCTCCTTCAGAATGGACTGGTTGGATCTCCTTGCAGTCCAAGGGACTCTCAAGAGTCTTCTCCAACGCCACAGTTCA
>SJYC01086527.1:0-20558 GCA_006408675.1 Madoqua kirkii | reverse complement strand
GTCAACTCTTCGCATGAGGTGGCCAAAGTACTGGTGTTTCAGCTTTAGCATCATTCCTTCCAAAGAAATCCCAGGGCTGATCTCCTTCAGAATGGACTGGTTGGATCTCCTTGCAGTCCAAGGGACTCTCAAGAGTCTTCTCCAACGCCACAGTTCAGAAGCATCAATTCTTCGGCGCTCAGCCTTCTTCACAGTCCAACTCTCACATCCATACATGACCACTGGAAAAACCATAGCCTTGACTAGATGGACCTTTGTTGGGAAAGTAATGTCTCTGCTTTTGAATATGCTATCTAGGTTGGTTATAACTTTCCTTCCAAGCAGTAAGCGTCTTTTAATTTCATGGCTGCAGTCACCGTCTGCAGTGATTTTGGAGCCCAAAAAAGTAAAGTCTGACACTGTTTCCACTGTTTCCCCATCTATTTCCCATGAAGTGATGGGACCGGATGCCATGATCTTCGCTTTCTGAATGTTGAGCTTTAAGCCAACTTTTTCACTCTCCTCTTAATTATTCAGGTCCACATCCTTGATGTGTGAGGTGTTTGAAAATAACATGCATTCGCATTGGTGTATGTGTTTTGTTTTGTTTTAATTCAACACTATGCTGTTGAAGAGCCACTGTCTGCAAAGCGCCTTCATAATGGGGGAGAGGCAAACATTATCTCGTCATCTGCTTTATTTTGGAAGTAAGTGCAAGTATAAACCTAAGAGACAGCAGGATAAAGAGATGAAGCCTAGCTAACCGGGGCTCTTGTGGGAGGTGGGTTTTTTTAACTAAGCCTTTGAGGGGCCACAGAACTTTGTATTCTCAACGATATTTAAAAGAAAAGTCTGGTTCCTCAACTTTCCTTTCTTCCCACTCAATGCTGTTTGTTTTTACTTAAACCCTCTTCTGTGCTTTCCCTTCTCACCACCTTGTCGTATGAATTGATAGTAACATAAAAAATGTCACTACTTTGACCAGTGAAGCGTTTCACAAACATTATCATCACCATCATGTTTTTACTGTTCTTATTATACCGAAGAATGTGTCCACAGATACAGACATGCTGTTAACATGGTGTTTTGCACATCCAACTTTTTGGTTAACTGATACTGTAGACCAAGTTATTACGATCAACTTGCTTTGTTCATTTGGTAGAGTCTTTGATGATTATCCACCTATTGGGTTGAAGTGATTAAAAATAGTAAATGTGTGAGGAGGAGAAAAATAAACTTTAAAATGAAAGCATTAGTGAAATATGTTGCTTAGAATTCTGCAAAGAGGAGAGCAGTGGAATCCACTGAGGTGGGGGCGGGAACCAAGCAGTCCTGTCGGGCTATTTACACTTCCTGGGGTATCTTTGAAGAAATGATTGTCAGACTTGACATTGAAACCTTCCCTGCTCAGCAAGTGTGCTAATGAAAGCACTGTATTTTTTAATAAGTGTGTGGAGAGTGGTTTTGATCCTTCGGCTTTTGTGCGGCAGCTCATAGTTTTGCTGCTGCTGTTCTATGCTGGTAGTCAAGTTTCTAGCAAATAGAACCACTTAACCTAGTAATTAGCCTGGGCTTCCTTCTGTCATCATATTTCCCATCCTATTCCATAAAGAGGCTGAGACGCTGCTGTAATGAACTTTTATGGAGCCCTTATTTTATGCTGTGGGGAGGCTGGTTTTCCTTTTCTCCCAATACTAATACATGAAATAATTAGTGAATAATAGACAAGAGCATATGCGTGCAGGTCCATGTTCTCTGAAAGCTTAAAGTACAGGGAGTTTCTCCTTGTAGGCTGCTTTCCTCAGCCCCCCAGATTTACTGAGATATAATTGACATAGCCTACTATATTGTGAAGTGAAGAACTAAACAGCCTCTTGATGAAAGTGAAAGAGGAGAGTGAAAAGGTTGGCTTAAAGTTCAACATTCAGAAAACTAAGATCATGGCGTCCGGTCCCATCACTTCATGGCAAATAGATGGGGAAACAGTGTCAGACTTTATTTTGGGGGGCTCCAAAATCACTGCAGATGGTGACTGCAGCCATAAAATTAATTAAAAGATGCTTACTCCTTGGAAGGAAAGTTATGACCAACCTAGATGGCTTATTAAAAAGCAGAGACATGACTTGCCAACAAAGGTCTGTCTAGTCAAGGCTATGGTTTTTCTAGTAGTCATGTATGGATGTGAGAGTTGGACCATAAAGAAAGCTGAACGCCGAAGAGTTGATGCTTTTGAACTGTGGTGCTGGAGAAGACTCTTGAGAGTCCTTTGGAAAGCAGGGAGATCCAACCAGTCCATCCTTAAAGAGATCAGTCCTGAGTGTTCATTGGAAGGACTGATGTTGGAGTATTGACAAACTCCAATACTTTGGCCACCTGATGGGAAGAACTGACTCATTTGAAAAGACCCCGATGCTGGGAAAGATTGAGGACAGGAGGAGAAGGGGACGACAGAGGATGAGATGGTTGGATGGCATCACTGACTCAATGGACATGAGTTTGGGTAAACTCCCGGAGTTGGTGATGGACAGGGAGGCCTGGTGTGCTGCACTCCATGGGGTCGCAGAATCAGACACGACTGAGCGACTGAACTGAACTGTGGGCTTCCCTCGTAGCTCGGTGGGTAAAGAATCTGCCTTCAATACAGGAGACCCAGGTTCGAATCCTGGATTGGGAAGATTCCCCTGGAGGAGGCAGTGGCACCCTACTCCAGTACTCTTGCCTGGAGAATCCCATGGACAGAGGAGCCTGGTGGGCTGCAGTCCATGGGGTGGTAAAGAGTCAGACACGACTGAGAAAATGCAGATACACACCCATATACATACATGTGTGCTCATGTCTTTCTTGGAGAAACTCGGCCCCCCTTTTTTTTAATATATTGAGTTGCATGAACTGTTTATTTTGGAAATTAATCCCTAGTCAGTTGCTTCGTTTGCAAATATTTTGTTCCATTTTGAGGGTTGTCTTTTTGTTTACGGGTTCCTTTGTAGACTGTTCGTTAGGACAGATACCTCATCATAAACATCTTTAAATCTTACAAAGTTCTAAATGTTTGGAATGTTTTAGTCATTAGTTGTTAAATCTAAAACCCAAAGGACATATCATGGTGTTAAGAATTAAATGTAACTGATCCCTTGCTTTTGCTTCACCAGGCCATATTTTCTCATCATGCACCTGCTTTTTTAAAAGTGAGGACCTTCCTTCTCCCTCACTTTTTTTGAGAAATAAAGTCTTTGTGGGTAATTTAGAAATGCAGAAAAATTTAACAAATGCCCACACCTCCAACTGCTAACGTTTTAGTGCACTTTCGAATCTTCTAAATACATTTCTGTGTATTATTTTTTCTGTATGTGTGTGCATACTTATGAACACATAAGCAAAATTGGTATTAGTGTATCCACTATTTTTATATTGTTTTATTTGCTTGTTTTCGGTTAATATATGTAGCTCTGTTTTCACACATTTTGAGTATATTGTTATCTTCCTGTCATGTATTTTAGAAGGAATTATAGTGGTTGCATGCTCTTCTGTCATTGATATACCACAATTTTCATGCATTCCCTGATTTTTGGACTTCTAGGTTTTCAAGCTTTCATTATCATCAATGAAAGCATGATAAGCAGCTTTAAGTAATTCTTGTGGACTGCTCTGTAGAAAGGTACTACCTGCTTACATGTCCACCAGCACCAATATAAATGTCGGGGGCAGCTCACCTCACCAGCATTAAATAAGATCAAAATATCTTTGTTGCTGGTTTAATCTGGCACATGGAAAATCACTTACTTGTTTAAAACTGGTGTTTTTTTCCTATTTTTTACTGAGATCGAATAGGCTTTTTAAAACTATATTGCCCTTTGTCTCTCGTGTTCTTTGCTCATTTAGAAATAATTTTTAAGATTAATTTTTTTCTAGTTTTCTATTTTCAAACATGCTTTATATATCAAGAATAGGTATCCTTCATTCACCATAGTACATGTTACAGGTATGTTTTTTTCTGTTTTCTGTTCTGCCTCTCTATTTGGCTTTGGTGTTTTCAGATGTAAAAAACCAAAATTTATATATTCAAATTCTTCAGTAGTTTCCTCTGTGACGTCTTTCTTTGATTTTTTTCAGGCATAGAAAAGGTTTCCCCATTCCAAGTTAGGTCTCATCTGAACATTTTCAGACAGCTTTTTAAAGTTTTTTTGTAACAGTAAAACTACGATGACGGTGTGTTTCATGTTTCTTACCCTGTATACACTTCCACCCTGGAGATGTTCATTTCTTTATGTTTGTTTATTTTTATTGGAGTGTAGTTGATTTACAGTTTTGTGTGAGTTTCGGGCATGTAGCAAAGTGATTCAGTTATACACATGCGTGTATATGTGTATACATATGTAGGTGCTGAGTCGTGCCCAGCTGTTTGTGTTCCGAGCGTACAGCACGGTGATTCAGTTACACACGTGTGTGTATATTTATACGTGTATGTAGGTGCTGAGTCGTGCCCTGCTCTTTGTGTCCCCATGGACAGCAGTCCACTGACTCGGGCACTGAACCGGCATCTCCTGCGTATCCTGCGTCGCGGGTGGATTCTTTACAGCTGAGCCTCCTGGAAAGCCCTACATATATACACACACGTATATTCTTTCTCAGGTTCTCTGCCGTAATATAGGTTGTTACGAAATACTGACTCTAGTTTCCTATGCTATACAGTAGCTCTATGCTTTAAGCATCTGATAAGGTCACATTTCTTCACCCTTGAAAACCTTCCCCGGTTTTCTGTGGGTGAAATTCAGAGCCGTCCTTCCAGTCTCCTTAAGAACGGTCCTGTTGGTACTTCTGTTGCTTGTTGCTGTGTGTAGTTGCCAAGTCACGTCCGACTCTGTGACCCCATGGACTGTAGCCCGCCAGGCTCCTCTGTCCAGGGGATTTTCCAGGGAAGAGTATTGGAGTGGGTTGTCATTTTCTTCTCCAGGGCATCTTCCCGACCCAGGGATTGAACCCACGTCTCCTGCTTCGGCGGCAGGTTTTTTACCACTGAGCCACCTGGAAAGCCCTTTGGTCCTTTAATTATGACAATATGAATCAGTGAGTGAACCCGAGAAGGATCAACGTTTTCCAGTGCTCTGGTTTCTTAATGGATGTGTTGACCATAAGCAAAGCCTGATCAGAATCTAGGTGAGTGTTCCGCACATCCGAGGACGGTCCCCAGTAGGTGCTGGCAGACTCCAGTCTGAGAATCGTTGAGTTAGATGCGCCAGTGTGAGCTGGGAAAAGAGTATTGGAGTGGGTTGTCATTTTCTTCTCCAGGGCATCTTCCCGACCCAGGGATTGAACCCACGTCTCCTGCTTCGGCGGCAGGTTTTTTACCACTGAGCCACCTGGAAAGCCCTTTGGTCCTTTAATTATGACAATATGAATCAGTGAGTGAACCCGAGAAGGATCAACGTTTTCCAGTGCTCTGGTTTCTTAATGGATGTGTTGACCATAAGCAAAGCCTGATCAGAATCTAGGTGAGTGTTCCGCACATCCGAGGACGGTCCCCAGTAGGTGCTGGCAGACTCCAGTCTGAGAATCGTTGAGTTAGATGCGCCAGTGTGAGCTGGGAGTAGGGAGTGAGACGGAGGCTCTGCCTTTGAGACGTGTATTTGAGGGCTGCCGCGTGCCACACTGCTGCACGAGCGGCTGTGCTTACACGCAGAAGTTATGGCCCTGGTTTCTAAAGCCTAGGCTTGGTCTGGATGGAAGCTTGTCTGCGGGCAAGTGATCGCACAGAGCGGGGAGTGAGGACTCGGAGGGACAGGGCTCCTGCAGGACAGAAGAAGCGCGTGCCAAGGCTGGAGGGAAGAACAGGTGTTTGCTGGCAGACAGGCTGGAAGAGCCGTTCACAGAAAGGCAGCATGTTCGTGGAGACATGAAATGACACGGTTTTTGAGTGTCGCTGTGGGTAGTTCCACGCTTGAAGCGGAAGGCAGAAGACTCGGGGAGCTGGGGTGGGACAGGCCAGGCACGGGGGACTGACTGCCTTGCAGAACCAGCAGGTGTGACCGCCGCCCTCCAGCACGGGGCTTCTCAGACTGGAAGGTTTGCAGGACGTAAGGTGACTCTGCCGCATTGCCATACAAGTGTCTGCCTGCTCCCTCACCTGTTCTGTCTTTCTCTGAGCAGGGCCGCAGGTCAGTGGAACAGACATGAGGAGGATCGGGGAGATATATATATATATATATATATTTTTTTTTTTTTCCCTGTGACTCATTCTTCCAAACACAGCTCACGGTGCACTTGGGGGCCTGTGTCCACATGCGTGGTTGCCTCTTGGAGACTGAGACCGCATTGTCAGTGACACTGAATCATTAAAGCGAAGTTGCTAAATATTTTACTCATATATTTACCACTGGATTTTTTGAATCGGGTTCAATTATCGTAGTTTAAAACGAAAACTTTTCTTCTCAAAATAAGTATATAAAATGAAGTATCTAAATTGAAGTATCTGAAAGCAGGTGATTCCCCCTCTCCCTCCCAAGAGGAAAGCGGTGGTTCTCAGCTGCGTGACAGAACCACCTGGGACTCTTGAAGAGCAGCCCCAGTGCTGGGCCCCAGCTCCTCGGGTTATTTTGGGCTGCACCCTCAGCATCAGGACTTTTGAAAGCTCTGCCCCGATTCTGAGGTGCCCGTCAGCTTTGTCTTGATTGAGAACTGATGTCAAAGAGTGTAGTACCATAATTTTTCCCAGAATCACCTGCATAGTTGAATCCAAACAAAAACTGTCAGTTGAACCTGACTCTGTACCTAAAGGTATTAAGTACAATAATATAAATCAGATGTGTATATTAGAGGCTACAAGAGTTTTCTTTTGACCTTCTCCATTAAGTACCATCAAGTATTTTAATTGCAATTGATGATGTACCTATTTTTCAGATTCTAGACTATATAATCTAGCATAGATAAATAGCCTTATAAATTAAAGCTTGTAAATTGTTGATTCCTCTGTTGCTTACTTCACCTGCTGTTATTCCAGTTACTACTGTTGCAACAGCAATGTCGACTCTATTGGGTGTCGTATTTATCTCCAAATAAGATTCAATTAGCATAACTTGTCATAAACATGCCTATTACCCAGAGTGCAACTGTTGCTGATCTTTTAACATACAAGCTGTTGAAAGTACTTATTCAATTCTTATTTTAGAGTATCAATGTTAGGTCTTGGTCTACAATATAGCATATCCCTTGATATTTTCTAAATCTCCAAACAGCATACATAATATTAGTACAGAAACACTTCTTGTGGTGACTTACTAGCCTATTCATGGTGCCAAAAGCTAGCTGCCATCTCCAGAGAGAAAACTTTTTTTTCCCCCTTTATTTTGCTAGCATGATTTTCATGTGCTGGAGATTCTGAGCATTGAGTGATTTACTGATTCAGTAAACAGCTTTTGGGCATCACTTGTCTGGATGTTGGAATGTGACATTTAAGGTCCAGGTCCTACCAAGACATGGCAGCATGATACTCAGCCTCTGATACACAGATGGAACAGCTTTGTTATGTGCAAAATAAAAATAATTTTCATCCCTCCTACCCATTATGTCCCATAGGCTTTCTGTTTTGGATCTAAAGTCTTAACTTCCTTAAACTCTTTCTCTCTCTCTCTCTCCCCTCTTCTTGTGTTTTAGAAGGTTATAATATTAGGGAATAAAACACTCTACAAGTAGTTCTACCAACTATTTTGGGAGCCATAGACCATTATTTAATCCCTCTGAGCCCCAGTTTCCGGTGCTGTAAAAAGGTGATACCACCCCTGGTCTGTTTATGTGAGCTGTTATGATGGTTATGAGAGAAGTTATATGTAAAGTGTAAATGCAAAGTTGTAAAACAACTTTTAAAAGAGAAGGAAAGAAAAAAGAAAAAGATAAAGGGGAAAAAATTAAAAAAAAAACAAAACACAAAAAACCCAAAAAAACAAAACAGCGTGGTCTGCGTACCACAGCAGAGCCGTTTGGGTTCCTGAAACCCAAAAGTGCAGCGGCAGCAGAGTTAAATTCCACGGAAGTTTTGCTTCCATGATGGATTTCTGACTTTTTAAAAAAACTCAGCTCCTTGGAGGGGTGGGAAAAAAAGGCGACTTCCTGGGTTTTCTCTTCCCTCCCCTGGTGTTGCAAAGAGGCAGGGCGGCTTCCTGTCCAGAGCCGTTCTGCCCTGGGCCCCTCCGAGTGCGGGGACCCCCCCTCCCCCCGCCCTGGGCCCCCACCTTCTCTCGGCCTCCCTTGCAAACACTCGCTCCGTTTAGAGCCGGAGCCTGTGCAGAGAGCATCCTGCCCCTCGCGGCGCCCCGGGGGTGCCAGTGAGCATGCTCCGCGCGCCGGGAGGAGGCCGGCCGTGCGCATTCGAGTCATTCCAGGCATAGCCGGCGTGTCGGCGCGGCGGACTCGCAGCGGGCTGTGAGCGGCGCGAGCGCGGCTTTGTCCTGGGAGATGGGCCGCGGGCTGCCCTTCCTCGCCCGGTTCTCCGCTGCAAGACACGCCCGTACGTTAGTCTTCTGAAAACGATTTTTCTTTTTTTTTTTAAATGCTGGATTAACGATCCAGGACGCATACCGGCTGCACACGAGCCCTCGAAGGGTTTTCTTTCTGCAAGTTCGATTTGGTGTGCCTTTTTTTTTTTTTTTAAGACTTTTACTGACTTTGTTTTGATCCGAGGCCGGGCCTCCATCTTCTGTGAAGTTTTTTTAAAGAGGAGAGCCGGGAGCTCCTCACGGTAGTTGACTTTGAAAATTGTATTATTATATTTTTTTTTCCCCGGGGGGCGCAAGCAAAGAGCTGGTTTTCTGTGCTAGCCCGATCAATGCTATTCATGAAGATGGACCTGTTGAACTACCAGTACTTGGACAACATGAACAACAATATCGGCATTCTGTGCTACGAAGGTAGAGACCGTCCCTTCTAGAAACTGCCGCCCTGTTGGTTTTTGGGGAAGGCCACTCCTCCTCTCCCGGTTCCGATGGCCGTGTGTGCGTTTTGCTCTCATTTCTTGGGACTTTCAGGGTGCTCCGGAAGGCGAGCGGTGCTTTCCTGCGTACTCAGTGGTGTTTGTGTCTCTTCGGCTTCTGGGTCACATTGGAGAGGGCTGAGGGGCGGGAGGCGGTGAAATATATACATTGTTAAAACCGTGGCTATTTCCTCGCGACTCCTCACACTTTAAACTCTTGAAAGATGTATTTCTTTCTTTCTTTTTTTTTTTGAATGTCTGTTGGTGTTTTCTTTAGAGGAAGAACTAGGACCCAAGCAAAAGGTTAAAACATGTCGGATTTTCTTTCTCTCTCTCTTTTTTTTTTTGCTCTGATACTTAAACATACACCGTCTACTGTACAGGTTTCCTGCTGTATTCCTACAGCCAATAAGCGCTTTGGATGTGCATATAGAGGGGAACAGAAAGTTACAGTGAATTTTTGTGTTGGGGAGTGATTGTCCCAAACAATGAAGTTTTTTTTTTTTTCTTCTATTCATTTCGGGGGCCCGGAAGGGCACCCATGTCGAGGAGCACAGACTGGCTCTTTGTCTGAATTCCCATTTCCTGTACAGCTCCGGGAGGGTTCTGACATTGAGGGATGTTTCCTCTACACTCCATTCCCTTGTGGAAGCAAGCGATTGCACAACCCACCAACCAGTAAGCTAAATTAAAAAAAAAAAGAAACTCTCTGATTTCTTATTGTTTATTACCTCCTACTAAACCGTGAGGTATTTCCCCACTGCTGAGCAGTATTTCAAGCTGTCTCTGTTAGTAGTAAGAAGAGAAAAGGCGATTTCTTAATCTCCTGGAACATTACGTGCGATTTGAAAACGTGGTAATGGTCTGAGTGTTGAGTTTTCGGAGACACTCCAGGGGAATTCTACCGGGCCGGGGAAGTGTGTGTTTGTTTTGGTTTTTTTTTGGTAACCACATGCAAATCTGATGCAGCGGGAGAAGTTTCCAAGAAGTTTGCATGTTTTCGTCCTATAGTGAAACTGAGCATTTCTCTGGAAAAAGAAAACATGGAAGAAACTTGGGAGGGCGACCCAGTCCACTTGTGTTTTCCATGTTAAAAAAAAAAAACACAAAAAACTTTTAGGCCTGTTGCCTAAGCACTGGAAAAGTTACCCTTTCCCCTTCAAGGAAAAAAAAAATTCATTCTGTTTTTGCTTTTACTTTATTGGATAAACTTATATTTAAAGTTGCCTCTTTTTGTGGTTTTTGGTTTCTTTTAATCCTACTTGTACAAGGAAAGTGAATTTTGGTGAATTGCTTCCTTTGAGTCTGCTGTTTTAGGTATTATCCTGCTTCTAAAATCCCTCATTTAAAAGGCAGACATGTTTAGTTAGAGAGGTCTAAGCAACAAGTGATGGGGCTTGTTTCCCCTGAAAGTAACAGATTGCAGTCAGTGTAAAAGAATTTTTTTCTTTTTTTGGTGAACAAGAAATGGAAAACTTTTACGGGTACTTTCTGTGGTGTTGTGTTTGTCATTGAGTAACAGGATATTTTCACAACAATACAAAGCATAATCAGCCTAGGAGAGGACGATAGGGATTATTAGGAAATTGATACCACATTAATTTTTTTATGTCTGCAGGTGGTGAGAAAAAGTTTACAGAAATCGGGTCCAGTTGCTCTGTGGTATAGGGGATACACCCCACTCAAGAGTGGCCTCCTGGGCCCCCTCCTTAATTAGGAGGAAGCAGCTTTGCTTTTGAAAGTTAAGTGGATACGTGGGATGATATGCTATATAGTCTGTTTGGTTTAAACATCTGCTGCTGTTTTCCTTATTATGAAAGTTAACATTATTTTAACACCAAAATAAATACACAGGAAATGAAGAAAAGCACAGCAAAATCTGAGTGGTGTTTATAGTGGCCTGTGTATGTCCTAGTGGTTTTCAGAGCGTAAACACTGCACACATCTGCTCTGAACCCGAAAGGGTATTTAGAAGATGGCCATACATCTTTGAAGAGATTTTTTTTTTTCTGGAATAAGAAAAGCTGGAATAGTATTGTTCCTTCTAAATCCAACACTTTTGAGAATATTCATTTTAAACCCATCTGCGTTCCAGGGAAGTTATTTGGAAAACGGAATGTACAGTTGGTGGGCAGTGTTTGATTTCACTTAGAGCCCAAGCAGGTTTCCCGTCTCTTGAAACTTGGACAGATCCAATTTTAAAATTGTTACTGAAAAGAAAAAAAAAGTGTTGATCGTTCATTATTGCTTCGGTCAGCTGTATTCTCTTCTTTAGTTGTTTTTAGCGTTGTACTCCACAAAGTAAGCCATGTGTCTGCACCATCTTTCCTCGACCTCTCTAGCAACTTAGACACAAATAGGTCTTTTTAGCCAGCTGTGTCATAGCAGACATGGTGTTCCTAAAATCCTACATTCTGGGTGTAATCCAGATAGGTTAGCTCAGGACCCTCGGCTTGGGATCTGCTCCCTGGCACCTGACTTGTACCCTGGAAATCTGCAGTCATAATTACAAAGAGAATTAAGGGAAAGAAATGACCCACAAACAGGTCTGGGTGGGGGCCTGCTGGGTAGGAGACGTTGATGGTCATAATGCAGGGAGAATCTACTTGTGCCTGACTTCTGGAAACTACCTTCATTGGTGATAAGCCAGTTGGCACACTACGCTTAGGTATTAATGTGTCTTTTCAAAAAGCTCTGGTTTATTACTGAAGTCTTCAACAGTTACTCAGTTCATCATTTGTCCCCCTTCCTACTGCATGTTCAGATCATACCCACTGAATCCCCGTTTTGCCTCTGTCTCTGAAAAGGAGCCTTCATTCCCCCGCCCCGCCCCCCCCCCAAACTCCTGAGAATGCCGCGCTCGTAGATGGAAAGCCTCCTGAAGGCAGAGCTTTGTCTCCGTCACCGCTGTCTTGGCGTGGCGCCTGGTGTGGCCCGTGGCCCTCAAGAATCAGTGGGCTCAAAACGCCACGAAATCTCTCCCATCAGCAATTGTGGTCGTTACTGTATAATTTAGCACTTAATGTATCCTGTCTCACATTCTTTAATTATCTAATTATTGCCAGGGCTACCAGGGCCTTAGCTGTTGCGTGCCTTGTTTTCCCCAAGGAAGCTGAGGTCCAGGACGGTCAGCTGCCTGTCCTAGTTTACTCCGCAAGTTTGTAACAGGACTGAATGGAGGAGCGGCCCCAGTCGGTGGTTTGGACTGGTCTGTTCTTCTTCTATACCAGGTTTCCAAAATTCCGTGGCGCCTCCTTGTTGGTTACTGTACCCCTCTTGGTGTGAGGGAGGGCGGTCTGTCCTGGGGACTGTCAGAGTCCCCGCACATGGACAGCATCTTTTGGGGCATGATTCACATGTTGAGTCCCACCTGGATTCTTCTTTGCTCCAAAACTGGTTGCTTCCCTAGGTTCCCCGTCTGTCGCCATGATCAGGGAAGGTGGGAACCAGGACTCGAGGCGAGGAGCCCCGTTGGCATCAGCCCCTCCTTGCTGCCCTGGCGCGGAGCTTTGCTCGACTTTTTTTCCCCAGCTGTGCAGATGCCAGTTCCCAGATTTTCCTCAAGGGAACAGGGAGCTGGTTGACCATGGACTCTTCTCAAGATGGCTGCTGGTTCTGTTTACATACTTACTCGGCGCTGAAAGCTCAGGTCCTAATAAATGTGCTCATGGTTGGCCGTGGCTTTAAGCTGCTGTTAGTGATACTTTAATTACGGGTTAAGAGCCAGTAGTGTGTAATTTGGTAGAGGAATTCTCCCCCCCACCTTTTTAATTTAATGGTGTGATTTATATTGGGAGAAAGTAAGACTAGATTGCATCTTGAGATATTCTGGAAGCTTAAGAGCATTCATTCTAAGTTCCTAAACTTTGTTAAGCTGTTCCTTGTTTCAGAACATAATCATCCCTGGTTTCATCACCAGCTGCATTTAACGTGATTTTCCGGAGTTGAGAGGAAAGCACCGCTCGGGTGGTGGAGCAGTGAGAGGAGAGCCCCTGCTTGGAGGTGTGAGCAGGGCCCCAGGGCCGGGCAACTGCCGGATTTGTTTTATTTTCTGCCGGTTTAACGAGCGCAGTTTCACGGAGTCCTGCTTCCATTGTTCTTTGTCTAATGAACTCAGAGACATCAGGAAACTTAGGAGCCTGGGGTACCAGCCAGTGGAAAGGGGTACAGGGCAGAGCAGATGGCTGCGGCTGGGTTTGTCCTGGCCCCAAATTTCAGCGGCCAGCTTCACCCAGGGGTGTGTCAGAGGTGGGACGTCTGCAGCTGTTTGCTGTGGAAGTGGGTTCTGCCGGGGCTTTTAATTTGTAGGCGAGGGTCTGAAAGGGAGCGGGGGAGGGGAGGGCCCGGGGAGGCTGGGAGGAGCTAGGCTAAGGAAGCAAGCCCAGGTGAGCCCCAGCGCTCTCTGGCCAGGATCTGGGCAGTTGGGCCTCCTTCTGGTTACAGTTTTGAGGGGAAGGGGTGACCACCCCTTCTTCCTCCCAGCTTCCCTCGCCCTGCCCTCTTCTGGAAGGATTATTGTACTTGGCTGTTTCTTGGAACCCACGCAAGCTTTGTTTGGAAGGCGGATTTCTCTTCCTTCCTCCCTCCTTCCTTCCCTATTGTCTGCAGGCCTTCAGTTCGTACAGGGTGTTTGGATTAGTCAGCCTTGAAGGCAGATTTTTAAAAAAAGAAAAAAGGCCGCTGTGAGAAGAGAGAAAGATTTGAAACCTCTCCTCCTTACTCGGCTTTTTATTGTGAGGATGTTGTAGAAAAGTGGGTTGTGTCCTGAAGAAATCAGATCCAGGCTTAGCACCTCTCCATGTACACAAGGGTATAAAACCAGTCTTACCAGGGCTGTTTCTGACCGTATCTGTTTGATCTCTGCGTATCTGAATGTTTATTCCGTGACGGTTTATACTGTGTGGTCTCTGTGTATATACTGAGCTCTCGCTGCAGCTAAGCTGCAGTCTTGTTCAGCAAGGGCACTTTTGTCTCACAAAATAGTCCCTCCCCCCTTTTATTTTTTAATAAACTCATCTATCATCCTCGCCCCCCCCAAAAAAAACCTTCATCCACTTGATTTTAAAAGCAGACTTTGAAAATTTTATTTTGTTTCCCTCTCTTCCTCTCTGCCTTCCCAAATGTTACATGTTCTCCTAAGTTTTAAGGGGTTGTTTCCATCAGTTTGCTTTCTGATCCCTTTTTTTTTCTTTCTTTCTTTCTTTCCTAGAATTCTGTAGATTGTTTTAGTTTCAGGGTATTGTGTACAGGATATGTTTTAATCCTAACCATGTGAATCACTACCCGCTGAAACAATGTTTTTTTACGCTAAATAAAATAGAAAATCTCTTCTTAAAGTTGTCTTTAATTTGTGGCTATTTATATGATCTTTCCGAACTCTTAACATTTCACCCCCATCTGTTTGCAAAGATGTCTGTAAACATAACAAACAAGTGTATTTAGTGAGTGAGTCGAGAAGACTCTGTGCTGTGCCATGTCACCCAGCATCCATTCTCATAAGCACGTATGGAATGTTGCTGCTCTGCTGAGGAATGTGTTAGGTCTCTGGGTTGATCTTTCTCTCTCTCTCTCTCTCTCTCTCTCTGTGTGTGTGTGTGTGTGTGTGCGTGAGCGCGCCCGCACGCAAGTGCATAAAACACGTGTGTTGTTTATAATTAAAAAAAATAACCAACCTTGTCATGATCACCAGGTGAAGAAACAGTCGCTTCCTCCAAGCTCTCTCCCAGGCACAGTTTCTCCCGACACCAAGAGGTCATCACAACTGCAACTTGCTTTACTGTATACTTTTAACTACCTATGTGCGCCATTCCAAACAGACTAGCTTGGTTTTGCCTGTTTTTGTTTTTCCTGGAATTCTTCTCCTGTGTCTTATGTATGAGGCCCTCTAAAGTAGTGGCCACGTCCTAAGAGGTTTTCTTCTCCCTGTGAATGAAGCCTGCTCCCCGGGCGGGCGAGGGGTGTCTCACACTGGAATACCCACGGAGGTGCCCTCCGCCCTCCTCAGTCCCCTGTTTCTCTGCTGTTAATAGACCTGGTGACACTTTGGCCTGAACTGGGGTTCCCCCCCCCCCCAGCCAGTGTTTTGGTCACAGTCTTCACCACCTGTTAAAACCCTCCACCATCCGTGTGTCACGGAAAACTGCATGTCAGAAAAATTCTGCCCACTTTTCAGAGAGCGCAGAGCAGGGAGGGACACTTCTGGAGGTACATAGCTTAATTAGGACCCAAACAGAAACTTCAGTCTTGCGTTAATTAATAAGCAATTTGCTTAAAGGGCTGAGACCCGTCACAAGTCAGCTTTGTCACAATGCCAGGTTTCTTGGGATGGTGATCCAGGGACTTTCAGATAAACAGCGAAAAGCTTACATTGTTCCAGCGCTCAGACAGTGGTCGACGTTGAGTAGACAGGGCTGCCAGCAAGCAACCAAGGGCTGAAACAGTCGTGGGTCGGCCTTACGCACCATCTGAAAAGGTGAATGGAGAAGGGTCACCCATATGGATCGCTCTTGGTGTTCGGTTTGTGTCTGCTTTGCATGAAAATCGTTGCCTGTTAATTCTTCTTGGCTAATGATTTGATTTTAATAGAGCGAATTCCAGAATTTAATGGCGCGATGCAGATGTGTGCTGCCGGCGCTGGAGCCCTGTTTACACTGCCCCCGCTCCAGCTGGCTCGCCCGCCGCTTCCCTGAGAGCAGCTGATGAGCGCCCATCTCTGGATGTTCGCCTCCTCCCCTCTTTGGAATCAAGCACATCTCCCCTTAGGTGGCATCTCCCCTGGTTAAAGTGGCAGGGGACAGCCTAAACTTTGATCTCATTGTCCGCAGCTTTCTCCTGTTCCCCTTTCCTCTCCCTTTCTTACAGTGCGGGTCCTTTCAAGCTGCGGTTTTTCCGATGAGCCACTGATAAAAATGATTGGCTGACCCCGCAGAGAACCCTTGTTTTATTTCCCTGATGAAAAGCACTGACCTCTTTGCCAGTGCTTACAGTCACCCAGGAGAGTGACTCGGGCAGCTTCTTAAAGGAATATGTAACAGCTGTGCCAGGCTTGACATTCTGTTGAGCAGAGGGTAAGAGGGACGGAAGACAGCAGTTCTTCTCCATCTAAAACCTATGTGAGGTTTTCGAGCCCCGCCCTGCAGAACTCCCAACTGGAAACAGTTAAAACCAAGTCCTGGAGATGATGGTGGAACCCTTTTTCTGTTAGAGGCTTTATATCAATAAAGAGGGGTTAAAAGGAGTGGAGTGAAATAGAATCCCAGGACTAGCAGAAGACACCAAGTATAGCTCCTGGTGTCCAGTATCATTCACAGCACATCACTTATGTGTGTGTGTATGTGTTAAACATGAGTGAAAGTCACTCAGTTCTGTGCAACTCACTTTGAGACACCCCATGGACTGTAGCCCGCAAGGCTCCTCTGTCCATGGGATTCTCCAGGCAAGAATACTGAAGTGGGTTGCCATTCTCTCCTCCAGGGGATCTTCCCCACCTAGGGATCGAACCCAGGACTCTTGCAGGTAGATTCTTACCGCTGAGCCACCAGGGAAGGCTATGTCAGACACCGTATAAATGCATAAAATACACACACACACACACACACACGTGTGCGTAGTATATGTGGTTTTATATTGTGTCTAACAGAATGGGAGAGAGCTTTCCTGTAGAGGTGCAGGAACCCTTAGACACCCTTTAAAGAGAAGGAAGAGGGACCAACGCGACTCCTTGGCTTTCCCACCCGCAGGCTCTTGGGGATCCAACTCCAGCCCTCTGTTCCTGCTCACAAGTCCCCACCTCCTGGCCTCAGGGAGTCTCAGTGATGGGTGTCTTTCCTGGTTCCCTTCCTTTCTTCCTCTCTGGGGTCTCCCTCTTCGTCATCTGCTCACACTCAGGTCTCTCCCAACTTTAAAACGAGAAGCCCAAACCCGCCCCTCAACCTTGCGTTCTCCTCCTCACTGTTAGACCCTCTCCCGGCCATCCACGTCGCGAGGGGAAGAAGGCCGGTGTCCTGTCCATCCGCTGCTCAGCCCGCTGGCATCTGATTTCTGTTAGTTTGCGTCTGTGTCTGTGGTGCAGACTCCTTCCATAACCTTTACAGTTTTTCATCCCTTGGCTCAAAGACCTACCTCGTCCCCACTCCATCAGGAATGGGGTGCTGGCGAGGCATCAGCAGGGCTTGTGTGCTCCTGGGCGTGGGCATGAGGGTGGATGAGAGGAGGCCGGCTGAGAAAGGTTTGGCTGTAGCTTGAGGACGAATTGGGAGGAAACGGGAGAAATAGGAGAGGGTGTGAACCTGCGGTGGTTAGGGCAAGGGGTGGTGGTAACTGGAGTCACTGCAGGGCTGGAGGCGCGGGCGGAGGGGAGTGGATCTTGGATTTGGAGAGAAGCCTGAGGGGACGTGGTTCTGGTTGGGAGGGGCAGAGAGCGGGGAGGACAGGGAGGCGGCCCCAGCCTGACCCCAGCCTCTGGCACTTCCAGCTGGAGGGATGGTGCCGCCACTTGCAGAGAGGGAATCCGGGGCTGTGAGTTTCCCGAGTGTGGTCTCAAGTGTGATTCGCTTGAAGGACTTTGAAATGAGTGTATGAGTCTAGATCTCAGAGGAGTGGGCTGTGGCTAAAGATCGAGACTTGGGATAGAGGATAAGAGCCGTCACTGAGGAAGAAGGACAGAGGAAGGAGCTGCAGCAGCCCTGCGAACCCTCCCCTTCGCCTGGTCTCCAACGGTTTACCGCATTGTCAATAGGAAAACGCCTCACCAGCGCTGCCTCTAATCGTGCTCCCTCTGGACCCGCGTCCATGCTCCCTCACTCTGCCCTCCAGCCTCGTCCTCCACTCATCCGTTGCCCGGATCCTGTCTCCCGCCAACCCCCAAGCTGCACCTGTGGTCCAGATATACGCAACACCATCCTTTGAGCGAGCCGTTGCCTCTTGCTGAGGTTCCGCCTGCCCCGGGCCTTTGTCTTTCATCTCTTTGTTCTCAACACCACGCACTGTGGTGTTTGCTTCTGTGAGAAGTGACTCCACTGTCTTTTCCTTAAAGATCAAGAAACACTGGAGTTGTGTGATTAGTCCTGAGATGATGCTCAGTGAGTGGCTAAGACAAATGAGCTCATCAGTTCCTAGCAAGTTACTCTTAGAGGAAGGACAGATAGCCGGGCAAAGAAGGGGTATGAAGGTGTGGTTGAGGGGAAATCTTAGGACTCAGTGTCTTTAGAGAAACATTTTGAAGCGGGCTGTTTGCTTGGAAATGACTTCCTCAACTCATCTTGTTTTCTAGTTACTTCACTTTGCTCTATGAAGTGAACTGTTTATTTCTGGGGGAAAATATTTAATACCAGTTACCTGCCAGGTGCCATTTTATGTACTGGGGACATAGTTGTCAACAAAACAGACATCAAGATCCCTGAGATTTTGGAGCTTAACCATGGAGATAAGAGGAAACAATGAAGATGTCAATAAAGAAGATAATTACAGATTATGAAAAAGTGTGAGGGTTACAGGTTGGTGTCTCTTAGCCGACTCAACGGTTTATAGTAGTTTTACCCATTCTTAAAAAAGTGACTGGCTTCATTTTCAGACTTTGAGTGGATGATGTTTCCTCCATTGTCTTGTGGGGGACTTAAACGTATGTTGAGGAAACTTGGAATGATCTCCTGTGGGACCCCAGCTGTGTGAGGCCTTCTCCCTGATTTGTTAACTGTGGTCTGCGTTAGACTGCCTCACTCTGTCGTACCTGTCTGTTACACTGGGACCTAGTGTTTATTGTAGCATCATCAACTTAAACCCCAAATGGTTAGATGGTTCATTTGGATCCTAATAGGAACAAAATATATATTTAGAATGACAAAAATTCAGTGAACTAAGAAAAAAGCCGAGGTAATCAATGGATCAGTTATATGTTTTTCTTTAAACCTCTCTAGTCATACCTTGAAAGATATTGCCTTGTCTGGGATAGGTCCTACCAGACCCAAGGGGAATTTTTATTGTGAGGTCTTATTTTGTGATAGAGTATTTGGGAGGGCTAGACAAAGTCTCCCCACTCCAGTACTGTTGCCTGGAGAATCCCATGGATGGAGGAGCCTGGTGGGCTGCAGTCCATGGGGTTGTGAAGAGTCAGACACGACTGAGTGACTTCACTTTCAGTTTTCACTTTCATGCACTGGAGAAGAAAATGGCAACCCACTCCAGTGTTCTTGCCTGGGGAATCCCAGGGACGGGGGAGCCTGGTGGGCTGCCGTCTATGGGGTCACATAGGGTCGGACACGACTGAAGTGACTTAGCAGCAGCAGCAGCAGACAGAAGGCTGGTCTTGGACTTGATATGGGCCATGGACCAGAGGGTCCCACCTCTTTGGTTTTCTTCTTTCTTTGGTTGACATTGAGACATAATTAAGTATGGTGAAATTTTGAGGACATGGCTTCATGAATTTTTCTCCTATGTTTATACCTTTTGTAATTACCACCCAGATGAAGACATAGAACATTTCCATCATCACAGGAAGTCCCTTCTTACCTCCTTGCGGGCAGTACCCACCCCCCAGCCCCCGCTGGAGGTAACCACTGTTTTGGCTGGGTGGTTATAAATTATTGATAGTTTTTCCTGCTCTTTGGCTCATGTAAATGGAATCATTTGATTCCAGCTTCTTGTGCTCAGCATGGTTTGAGATTCATCCATGTCCTTGCCCAGGTCAGAGGTCTTTTCTTTGGGATTGCCCTGCTGTAGTCTGTTACATGAGTATATCCCAGTTTGCTTCTCCCTTAAGGTTGAAGGGGACATTTGCCTTGTTTCAAAGTTTTTAACGTTGTGAATAAAGATGCTCTAAACATTTTCTTTTCCCTATGGTAAAAAGATACATAACATGAAATCTGTTATTTTAGCCATTTTTAGGGTACAGTTCAGTGATTTTCAGAATATTCACTTTGTGGCTCAGCCTCTAAACATTTTGATACAAGCCTTTTTGTGGACTCACGTGCTCCTTTCTCTTGGGTAAATACTTCTGGGTTTAATTGTCGAGTCACTGGGTAAGCTTAACTGTTTTTAGAAATTGCTTAACTGTTTTCCGGAGTGGTTGTACCATCTGACGCTCGCACCGGTGGTGCAGAAGGGCTCCAGGAACTCTGCGTCTTCCGCAGAACGTGGTGTTTCCTGCCTTAAATTGTAGCCCTGCCAGGGCTCTAGGACAATAATGTCTCAGTGTCTTTCAGCGGTAACTGTAGAGTCCGTTACTCACTCGAATACCTGCTGTGGCGCTGCTCGCTGGGCCGGTGTGCCCCGATACACGGTCTCTGCGTTTGATAAATCGATGGGCTCAGAGGCTGGAGTATGTATGTTTGTTGTCTAATTTCAGGTCAGAGGTAGTGGTGTTGGTATTGTTCAAAGGAGGGCTTGTTTTTCCAAGTGGATGGATGTCAGCGGGCAAATCCAGAGAAGGGAGCCAGTGGCACCGAGGACCCTTGGGAACACTGCTCCCGTCTGCTGCTGTTTCGCTGTAGTTTGTGTTGGGCAGTGATTCATCCACCCACTGGCCTGCTGAAAGAACGCTCAGGGTTTACGCTCTCGCAGCTCCAGTTTGATTTATCTCCTGATTTGCCTATCATCCCCTTTAGGCTCTTTGAATCCACTGCCC
>SJYC01086525.1:0-12402 GCA_006408675.1 Madoqua kirkii | reverse complement strand
TCCCCCCGGAAGTAAATAGCAACCCACTCCATTATTCTTGCCTAGAGAGTTCCATGGAGAGAGGAGCCTGGAGGGCTGTAGTCCATGGGGTGGCAAAAAAGTCAGATAGGACTGAGCGACTCAACGACAGTGTTACATAAATGATTCTGGAGGAGGGAGGTAGATTCCTTGCCGTCAAATAATTTGCACTTAAGCGAACGTGGTGTTTTATTCATACCCCATCCTTGTGTGTGTGTGTGTGTGTGTGTGTGAGTGTGTGTGTGTGTGGCAGTGACACTGGATTTTCTGTTTTGGATCTCTAATTCTACATGGGTGTCTGTTGGTAGATGTATCTATATGTATTTAGAACATTTCTGTAGAAAGTTTTCTACATGTAGATAGGTAGATAGGAGGAAGGTCCATGGCACTTTCAAAGACTTCAGAACCAAATGTCTTTCACCCTCACCCGCGATAGATAAGCAGCCCGGTGTCCTCTGGTTTTCTTGTCGGGAGTCAGATCAGATAGACTGCCTCGGAGGCCTAATTACAGGGTAAGGGAACCGCGCTGCCAGAGGTCAGGGGCCGCCCCTCTGTCCCGAGGTGGCCTTTGAAAAGCAGTCTGGGGCAAAAGAAAAAGCCTTTGGCAACTGTGGAATTTTTGGAGAGAGAAACCTTCAGAAGGCAGCATCTGATTCTGTATAAATTATCTTACTGTTTCGTTTCTTAATGTATGAATATCGCAAGACTGAAATGAGATGCCTTAAAAGGAGGATCCCAGCAAAGGGCTTTTGACCTCCCTCCTCTGACACCGGTTTCCCCCTGGGCTGAACTCAGCTGCATCCACAGCTGGCCCGAGGGTGCTCCCCAAGGCCCTGTGGCCTCCATTTCGTCCTGGGGAGCCAGCCTGGAGAACTTACTGAGCTAGCTGAGACCAGTGTCTGCAGAGCATCTCTTAGCTCTCTTCCCTGTCCCTCTCAGTTCTCTCATCCTGGAGAGGTTTATGAATTGGTAGCCATGGACTCCCATCAGCAGAGCTTTTATGGAACATGTCTCGGTCCCGTTGGAAGGATGTCAGTAAATGCATTACAGGGGACATAGGCCACAGATGGTGTGCCCATGCTCCTTATGGGAAAACCGAGGCACCGGTGAAGGTCTCCTCCCTAAGCTTCTGACTGTGAAAAGGTCAACTGTTAAAAGTACATCGCAGTTTGAAAACAGGGTCTCCTGAAGGTGGTCGTTGGCTGGAGGAGTCGGGACGGGCCTGAGTCTTGCTCTCTGGGCATTTCCTCACCAGATGCTTGAGCCTGGAGATGCTCGGTCCTTAGGTCTTCTCTTCCACCATTCACATCGCTGTCCAAATACCCCTTAATTAGTTGAAACGTTTGACTGATCAGAATACTGGCTGACTGTAGTATTGATCAGTTTTGAAAGTGAAAGAAGGACAAGTTGGAGACACACACCAGTGTGCTTGGAGACTGGGGGAAGTGGTGCTTAAATGACAGATTTTTAGAGTCCCTGGACAACCCTTTCATTGGGACTGGGTTAGGGCTTTGTGTTTTAAACAAACGTTTCAGGTGATTCTGGGATAGGTGGTCCAGGACCACACTTGGAAAATCCTTGTACCACAGTGGAGGGTAGGAGTACCGGAATGGGAGGCAGTAAGGGCGGTTTCCAGGGGTCCGTGAAAATAAACTGAGAAGCCCCTCTGGTTTACGTAGGAGCTTGGTAGCTCATGACCAGACTAATCAAAGGCCGGTTTACTCCCAAGTCTTCAGGAATATGTTTGTCACATGAAATCACTTTCACCTGGTAAATATTCAGGGTCAGCAACTTGGATAGAAAGCCCTGTGAAAGAGCGTATAATTCTTCTTTACGTAGCACCTATTTTTAACTTTTGACTGAAACAAAATCCCTTACTGCTTCTGCTTCCTAGACTCTTCCTCTTATTCCTTCCAGTGCCTTGACAGTGTCCCAGTTAATGATCCGTGGTCTCAGTGAAGTATACCCCGATGATATGGGGGCGAATGTGGACGCAAGGATTTGGATGTGGATGAGGTGGCTTCCCTTTCTCCATCTCAGATTATCGTCTCTGGAGTTTGAGCGCCTTTGGGAGTCAGGATAGGTTTACTGTGAGAATCTTTAGTGACCGTCCATCCAGTTGATGTCTAAGGAAGGTTGACCCATCAACCATTGAAGTACTTGCCGAAATATCAAGCGTTTAAGTTAAATGAGTCATCGAAGCCTGCACATCCCAGAGTGAGTGTAAGAAAGAAAAGGCATGTCCCTCAGGCCTCGGCTCTCAAGGCAGCAGATGGAAACATCTCAATTACACAGGCTCACATCTGTCTGTCCGACTTGACTGGGTCTGTGCCACCGTATGCTGTGGAATTACCGATTCTGAAATCCCTGGAAAGCATGGTTGAAGTGAGATTGACAAAGAGCTATACCCTCAAGGTTAATGGCACAGAGAGAACAAGAGGCGTGGAGAGCTAACAGAGAAACGCAAATGCCAGTGGTTGCGAACCACTCATCCGTTTAATTTGCTGGACGTTAATATGGTCTAGTAGACCCCAAGTGAAAATGTTTCAGTATTGCTTTATTCCTTCATTAGTCTTAATTCCTATTGACCTTGTGTCAAGGCTGAAACAATTTAGAAGCATACCAGCGTGGGCTCAGTTTTAATGACTGTTGTCAGCGTGATTTTAAAGAAAATAGGTTGGCGAAACACATGTAGGGTCTATAAATCTATTAATAGTGTGACATTGTGTTTCTTTGTGTTGTAAAACCATTAAAAGAAGGCTCTGGGAGATGGCTTGAATTTCTGAAATGCCAGAATGTCTATGGTGAAGATCACTGTTATTTAGTATTTAGGAGTTTGCTCCCCGTGTGTATCTGGTGGGTTTTTAGCAGTGGCTGGGGCCTTGTTGTACGTAGGCTGGCTTATCAGAAAGCAAGAGGGAAAGATGGTGGCCTTTAAGAGAGCATTTGTAAGAAAAGTTCATACCTTACGAAAGAGGTAAGAGGAAGAGTCAGGCTTTTGTTCCTGTGCCTGACAGATTAGTGTGAAAATAGGTTTGAATAAAAAGACAGGAGGACCACAGAATCGAAGGACACTTTTACACATCGAATATCTGGTAGGGGACTTGAGTGTAGAATGTAGAAAAAACTCTTACACCTCAACAATTCACAGACTGGTAACTCAGTTAAAAAATGAATAGAGATGTGGGGAGAGGGGAGAAGGTGAGATCTATGGAGGGAGTAACATGAAAACTTACATTACCATGTGTAAAGTAGATAGCCAATGGGAATTCGCTGTATTTAAAAAAAAAAATAGAGGATTTGAACAGGACACGTCTCCAAAGATATACAGATGGCCAAATAGACACGTGAGAAGATGCTCAAGGTCATTAGTCATTAGAAAACCGCAAGTTAAAACTACAGTGAAATACAGCTTCATACCCACTAACATCAAACAGAGCAGACAATAACAAGTGTTATTGAGGATCCGGGGGAGATGAAACCCTCCTCTGTTACTGGTAGGAATTTTAAATGGTGCAAACTGGTTAGAAAACACTTTGGCAGTTCCCTAAAATATTACAGAGTTGCCATTTGACCCAGCAGTTCAGTTCTGAGGTATACAGCCAAGAGAATTGAAAACGTGGCCTCACAAAAGTCTGTCCACAGATTTTACACCCATAGCTGCATTATCTTAACCGAAAAGCAGACTCAGGCCAAATGCCCATCCCCTGATGAATGAGTAACTAGAATGTGGCATATCCCATACGATGAAATATTATTTGGCAGTAAAAATGAACGTATGGACATATATTACAACATGGATGAACCCTGGAAACGTTAGGCTGAGTGAAAGGGAAAGAAGTCTTCGTATGTGATTTCAGTGCTAAGAAGTATGTCCCAAATAGGCCAGTCTCTGGAGACGGGAAGGTTAGTGGTTGCCAGAGGCTGGAGGGTGGGGGACAGCGTGGGGACTGACTGCTCAGGGCTATAAGTTTATTATTTTTTTTTGGTGGAGAAGGGGGAGATGAACTTTTTCCCCCCTTAGATTGTGGGGGGATGGTTGTACAACCCTGTGAATTCACTAAAACGCATAGAATCAGGCAGCATTAAATGGGCGTGACTTTTATGGTGTACGAATTATATCTCAACAAAGCTCTTATAAGACTTGGAGGTTTGGAGTTGAGAACGTTGTTCGTTACTGTTACTCCATTTGATTCTTAGCAAAGTTCTGTGGGTGGGCATTTGCTCACATGAAAACATTGTGCAAAGTACTGTCAGCTGGAATCTGAGCCTCGCCGGGACCCATCGTGGTCCATCAGGTGGGTGTCCGGCGCTCCGGTGACCTTCCGTGCTGAACGTGATGCAGCTCTTCTCGTGGACCTGACAGTCGACCACACTGCGTTCCTTAAATCACTACTAGCTATCTTAGAAGAAGCAAATCGGCGTCATGCATGCTGCAAGTTAAGAGGATCCTCGCAGAGAATGAATGGTGTGCGTGTCGGGGGTCCGGTGTTTGCAGCCTTGGGGAGAGGAGAGGAGGTGGTGGAATTCCAGGTCAGCCAGGGCAGGTGTGCCCAGGGCCGCGTGTCCCATGCAGGAGCTGCTTTCTGGCTCAAGCCTGGCCACTCGGCCCGTGGGGTGAAGTCCACCCTCCGTTCCTGAGCGTAGCCAGTGGAAGAGGCCGCTCCAGGACCTGTGCAGGGCTGATCCCGTGGGGCTTCTGATTGGAAGCGGGCAGAGGGGAGGGCTCATGGGCCTGATGGGCAGCTGCCTGCAAAGCCAACCCCAGTTTTTTACTCATGGTGATTGATTCTAGGGGGCCTTGGAGAGGCTGCCCCCCAGCACCACCGTCTGGGGGCTGGCTTTTCTCCGCCTCGTCGCCTCCTGCGCTTCCACTGCGTCTCTTGTGCTCCAGAGACTCAGTGGCACCATGCTGTTTCCCAGCGGCCTGTGCCCACTGGTGAACTCCTGCTCATCCTTCAAAACCCAGATGGTGCCCACTCATCTCCATTAAGCCTTGCAGAGTCCTGTGACCTAGGTCAAGTTGCCAAGCCACTTTTTGCTTCCCTTTTCCTCTTCTGAAAGATGAGATTAATAGTACAGTACCTACTCCGTAGGAAATTAGAATGAAATTCACATACGTAAAGCTTTTGGGATCCCTCTTGCCCCCCTAAGTAAATATTTGCTCCTGAGTGGTCACCCATCCTCCCAATCGCTCATCTCGGGCAGAGGGCATGGCTGCCTCCTCTGCTCTCAGGGCGTTAGCACGCATGCGTGTCTGGCACTAACAGTACATTCTAGGGGAAACTTGTAAATTCCCCCAAAAGTCTGCCATGTGGCTACAGCTGTACAGATAAGGTTGTTCCTGTGTTAAAGGGAGTGTATGTGTTAGGGGGTGATTCACAGTCACCTCTTTTAAGAGTCACTCCACGGAGTCCGTCTGAGGAAGATTAGGCTTAAGTGACTTAAGGGCCCCTGAGAGTGTAAGCCCTTCCTTTCTTGTCCACAGCAGCATCTGTCTGTCTGTCCAGGTGCCAAACATTGTAGAGGGAGCGGATGAGGTGAGCTGAGGGCACTGGCGTGAGTTCAGAAATGGACCGGGTGACCCTGCTTTTTCTCTGCTGCTGCCCAAGCCCAGGGGTCTCTAGCAAGTCTGGGGAGGGTGGGGGCCCCTTCGGCCTCAGCTCAGTAAGGGTCCTGCATTCACGTCCTGGGAAGCCAGACTTCTTCCTGCTCTGGCCAAGGTCTCTCGGCACGAAGGTTTATTTCAGGACACACCTCAGGGCATAAGGAAGAACTGTTCAAATATAATTGTACAACGGCTTTAGACAGCTCGCTTCTTCCACCGTCCTTGAACCTCATTACACTGAACAGTTTTCATCTGTGAGTGTGCGGACCTGATGCACACCACCTCCACCTGGTAATCTGGGGGTCACCTCCTCCCCTGTCCCTGCAGCAGGAGAACGTTTCAATCTGTGTCCTTTGTCACATTTCTGCTTTGCATAGCCCGCTCCCAGGTACCTGGCCCTGGGAGGCCACCTCCTGCCCTGGGGCCCTGGCCGGCCTGTGGCCTCCCACTGTTTGCGCACCTGAGCTCAGCTGCCCCTTTGAAGTGCAGGGCAGGCCTTTCATCCCCCTTCATTTTTACTTAATGACAGCCTGGTCTTTGATCCGCACCATTTTCTTTCCTTTTTTTGCTTCATAGCCAGTCGCTTGGAGGTGAGGGAGCGGCCTGAAGGTCCGCCCCCAAAGGCCACAGCTTTTATGAGCACCGTGGTTGTGTGGCCTTCATATCTTCAGCAAGCATGCCGGAGGGAGTCCGCCCTTCTCGGCCTCTCATTGATAAAATTCGCTCCCCGATGACTGAAGTAAACTTGAAAGGGGAGGTGGCGGTGGAGAGGGAGTGAGAAGCAAGGAAAATGCCCATATACCCCCTCCGCCACACACACACTTGAAGCTGTCTCATTTAGGGGAGCCCCCTGCCCCTTTCACACTCAGCAGCATGTGGGCCTTTCAGGTTTTGGGAGCACAGTCAATTCTCCATGCTGGTGGAATATATTTGTTTTCAGATTAACTTTTATGGCCCTTTAGATTATGATCTAACAGTCTCTTGGAACTTGGTGATACAAGAAGTTCTCCTTGGTTGGATATAAGATTTTATAAGGAATCAGAAAGATTTCTAGTTAATAGTAAAATCTAGGGGACGAATGTGCAATAGCCTCTGCAAAAAGCAACTCACAGATCCCCATATTCTTTGGTTCTGCTGCTGCTGCCAAGTCACTTCAGTGGTATCTGACTCTGCGAGCCCATAGATAGCAGCCCACCAGGCTCCGCCGTCCCTGTGAGTCTCCAGGCAAGAACACTGGTTTTGCTACATTTTTCTTAATATGAAATAGTACTCTTCTCTGTGTATTGAATTAGCTGTGTGCCTCACCAGTAAATCTCCACCAAGTGTGTTGCCATGCTGTCTCAAGCTGGTCAGTCCACTTTCAGACTTCAGTGTCAATAGCCTCTTAGTTTTTGGTTGGGACATGCAAACATCTTTCAATAATAGCTTATGCAGACTGTAATTATTGAAATAAATTTATCTGTAAAAGGACTCCAAAATATACTGTGTACTGTGAAAAAAACCACAACATAATTGTGTATTAGCTTGACATCAATTTAATGAATGATGGCATGTTATAATAAGATTGGTCTATTTTAACATAGAACTTACATTTAAGTTTGTTTTAAACCTCTGTTCCAAATTTTTCTTTTATAAATATGGATCATTATTTGAGGTGTTTGTTGTTTGTTCTTCATAAATCAGGTGATACCCACAAATAACTACTGAATGAATGTTGATTAATCGTGGATAATTGGACTCCCTTAGCATAGTCCCTGTCACTAAAAGGATGGACATCAATATTATTTTACTTCAAGAAAATTTGGCTACTGGTTTTTTCCTCCAACAATTAAAAATCACCTTACAGGAATATTAAAAGTATCCACTGACATAACAGAAATGTGAATGTAGAAGATGAATTAGACTTTGTCAGACCAACCTGTGGAACTTAACGTGTGGAGTTATACTGTCTTTTTTTTTTCCATTCATATATCCATAAGCCAGAAAACAGAGTAGCTCTCTGGCTTTTTCACTTTTAGTTTCTCAGCATATAAAGAAATCCAGATCAGCATGAGTGTTGGGGGAATGATTCAGGAACACGACAAGGGCAGCTTTTTTGAAGGATCAGGCGAAGGCACTAGTTAAAACACTGTCCAGTTCTCTGCTCTTGCCGTGAAAGGTCCCTTGAACAGGCCTCCTCTTCCCCGCTGTGCATGTGTGAACACTGGAGCCCTCCATCCCCGTGTGCACAGCTGTCCCGTCCCCTGGCCCAGTTGTGCCCATTGCGGTGTCAGCAGACCCCCTTATCTGTGTCACCTCTTCCACTGGCCCCCCCCACCAGTTGTCTGTCATGAGATCTGAACTCTGCCCATGCTCAGGGCCCTGCGCTATCGGACCCACTGATCTCTGTAGCCTCACCTCTTAACCAACAGATGAAACAAGCCCTTTCTTCTACTTAGATGGACCTCTCACACACAGGATACCATCCCTGCTTTCTGCCTTTATCCCCACAGCTGTCCCCAACTGGAATGCCCATATCCATAGTTTCCAAGTGTTGAAATTCTACCTGTTTTTCGAATTCCACTCCTGAGTATATTTATTAGAGCTAGAATTGATGTCTTCCTTATATGAAGTGTCCATAGCTTCTCAGTTTTTCTTTTTAATCTGTAATGAGTGTATTTTTATCTTCAAATTACTATTTGAAAACTTCCTCCATTTTACTTCCTAGGGCACCCCACTCTAGTATTCTTGCCTGGAAAATCCCATGGGCGGAGGAGCCTGGTGGGCTGCAGTCCATGGGGTCGCGGAGAGTCTGACATAGCTGAGCGACTTCACTTTCACTTTTCACATTCATGCATTGGAGAAGGAAATGGCAACCCACTCCAGTGTTCTTGCCTGGAGAATCCTAGGGACGGCAGAGCCCGGTGGGCTGCCATCTCTGGGGTCACACAGAGTCGGACAGAGTGAAGCGACTTAGCAGCAGCAGCGTGGTGATTGTTGGCAGAAACTCCGTAGCAAAAGTCCTCTGTGGTCCTCAGCAATCTGGGGGGAGGGTAACAGTTTATTGAGATACAATTCATAGACCATGCGGCTCATTCGTGTCAAGAGCATTTCTTTTATTTCTGCTTTTAGCTCTTCTTACCTGTTATTTATCTCCATGACTTATCGCTCCTGTGAGAACTGCTGTTCCTTGAGGCAAAGACCAGATCTCAAACATCTTTGTGTTTACCTTAGTGGGGCATAGTTCTTGCTCTGAACGTAGCAGGCCCGAAAGCTCTTTCGAAAGAACCACGTTTCTTCTTTTCTTCTGCCAGTTCTCAATCCCACACCTTCTTTAGGAGGGGCTGGTTTCTAAACCGCTTCACAATCAGAAGCTCCGATACTTGGGCTACCTGATGGGAAGGGCCAACTCACTGGAAAGAGATGCTTGAAAGGTTGAGGGCAAGAGAATGGGGCAGCAGAGGATGAGATGTTGTGTTGGCGAGTCCCTTGGCCTGCAAGGAGATCCAACCAGTCCATCCTAAAGGAAATCAGTCCTGAATGTCCATTGGAAGGACTGATGTTGAAGCTTGAAACTCCAATACTTGGGCCACCTGATGCAAAGCACCGACTCACTGGAAAAGACCCTGATGCTGGGAAAGATTGAAGGCAGGAGGAAAAGGGGATGACAGAGGGTGAGATAGGTGGATGACATCACTGACTTGATGGACATGAGTTTGGGTAGCTCTGGGAGCTGCTGATGGACAGGGAGGCCTGCGTGCTGCGGTTTGTGGGGTTGCAGAGTCGGACACGACTGAGCGACTGAACTGAAGGAGATTGAGCATGAGAGGCTGCGTTGTGGTGCTTCAGTCGTGTCCGACTCTTTGGGACCCCATGGACTGTGACCCGCCAGACTCCTCTGTCCATGGGATTCTCCAGGCAGGAGTACTGGAGTGGGTTGCCGTTTCCTTCTCCAGGGGCTCTTCCCAAGCCAGGGATCAAACCCACATCACCTCGGCAGGCAGGTTCTTGACCACTGAACCGCTTGGGAAACCCAGCGGGATGCTCACGCCCATGTTACTCTGAAAAGTTACCTTTTTTTAGGGTAGAGAAATTCTGTGAGCATCACCCTAACCAAGCGGTGAAGCTTACTGTCACCCGCGGCGGGACGCCGAGGCATCAGGTGCCCCTCGTGTGAGGCCACATGCTGGGCACACCTCCTCTCGTTTCCCTGCCGGAAATGTTCACCTTGAATCGAATCACGGGGAGATCATCAGACCACCAGAAACTGTAGGGCAGTTCATTGGCCTGGATCCCCTGGAGGAGGAGGAAATGGTAACCTGTTCTAGTATTGTTGCCTGGGAAACCCCATGGACAGAGAGCCTGGAGGGAGACAGTCCATGGGGATCGCAAGGACGGCCACGACTGTGCACTCACACACTCATTTAAAGATATCATTTTAAAAACACACAGAAGAGGAAGAAAGAAAAAGTCGCTAGGAAACTAGAGACTTGCTCGGCAGCTCTGTCACCCAGGGTCTTGATCCTTGATTGGATCCTGGATTCTGTCCACTGCACCCCACCCCACCCCTTTTCTGAGACAGTCCAGTTGGGGAAATTAGATAACGACGTTATGTCAGCTTTAGCTTCCTTGGGTGTAATGATGGTTCTGTGTCTAGGAAGGAGACTCTTCTCACTCTGAGAAGACAGTTGAAGTGCTTGCCGTATGACGTCTGCAAGTTACCTTGCAAATTAGAGCAGTTATAGTAAAAAAAAAAAAGCTGGATATGTGTAGACAGACAAAATCAATCAAGGTAAAGGAAATGCGATATTCACTTTTCATTAAAGTTCCAGTAGCTTTAAAATTATTTTGACACAAAGAGTTGGAGAAAATAGAATTATGTCCTTGGGCGCCTGAATCTGTGAGTGATAATGCTGACAAAGGTCTTCCTTTAAATTGCTCATTTTACCGGTCTTCACGGGGATTGGGCGCTTAGATCACGTGGGTGCCTGAGTTTCCCCGTGCTGCGCTCACTCTCAGTCTTTGAACTCTGTGTCCTGTCTGATCCTTGGAAAATTCATCTGGCTTCTGAACGCAGCCTGTGGGGCAACGATAAGGAATCTGGTGGATTGCTGCCTCTGTGCAGACAGCAGAAGGGCTTTCTGAGATGCTGGACCTCGGGGGTCTGCCACACCCCAGCGACTTGCAGGCTTCCGCGGCGGCGGGGGTTCGGAGCTGGCGTGAGATCCCGTGTTGGGGTAGGCGGGCCCAGCCTGGCCTTCAGGAGGAGTGCGTAGGGCAGCTCGCGTGTAAATTCTGCATTGGTTCCTGGGAGCCTCGTCGTCTTCGTTCAGGTCTGGACTAGAATATATATATTTCTGGAAACGAGACTGTACCTGTTTGCCTCTCAAGAGACTATATCAAACACAATGGTGTTGATCAAAATATCTGTACTTGGGAAGCTTCCACTGGGGCATCTTACAAGAGATGCTTCTGGGGTGGCAGGGCACTTTGGGGTTGGGCTTGCAAAGTAGAGGTGGCTGTGCTGGTCACAAGGAATTCTGAGCACATTCTGGGGGAGCAGGGAAGGTGTCCAGAACCAGTGAAGGTGTGGAGAGTGTGCCTGGGGCTTGGAGGGCACTGGAGCTCTGGCCGCTGTGCCAGCTTTCCCGTGTGATCCTTGAGACCCCCGGGGCTGCCGTGTGGGTTCATGTCTTTTTAACACACGTGGCGGCAGTCCAGGCAGTCAGGTAGCTGCCCCGAGATGGCCCGCCGCCTCCCGGTGGTCTGGTGGGGCCCCTCCCTGACCCATCTCCTGGGCCGCTGATCTGCCATTTAGTTGGCTGGACACGGCTCACCCGCTGACCTCTGGCCAACAGGGCGGGAGTGACAGTGGAGAAGTCCCCTTTCATCCTCTCTGTGGGAGTCGTAGCAAAGGATGAAATGGAACAGGTGGCTGTTCTGGGCTGGAAACCTCCTGCAGATTTCCACTGATGCTCACTATGATCTCTCAAGGTAGCTGAGGACAGAGGTGCGAGTGAGGTGGAGAGACTTGGCCAAGATCACACCTGTTTGGTTATTGATCTATTTCTTAAGTGTTTGTTTATTTCTTTGGGCACACCAGGTCCTTGGCTTCGGCGCACGGGAGCCTCGATCTTTGCTGTCACGCGGGGTCTTCAGTTGCAGCATGTGAACTCTTATTCTCTCACGTGGGATCCAGTTCCCCGACCAGGGATCGAACCCCGGCCCCCTTCATTCGGAGCGTGGAGTCTTAGCCACTGGACCACCGGGGAAGCCCCAAGACCACACCTTTTGAAAGGTTGCACTCCATTCATACTTATTTTAAAATAGGCCATCAATTCTCATGCAAGTTAAGTGGGAGAGGAGCCTTCAAGTTTTCATATAATCGAGTAGATTGCAGACTGATGTAGAAGAGTACGATCTTTGGAGATAAAGTTTCAATTTTTTTTTGATTGATTTATTTATTTGGGGTATAATTGCTTTACAGTGTAGCCACATGGTTATTTTAAACGATGTAGAACCTGCTAGGTGAATGAACAGCAGCACAGCAATGCAAATGCAGCAATTTAAAAAAACTTACTTCAAAGTATGTTCAGGGTTTCCCTGGTGGCTCAGACAGTGAAAGAAAGCCTGCAGTGCGGAGGCCCTGGGTCCGGACGGGCTCCTGGAGGAGGGAATGGCTGTACCCGCTCCAGTATTCTGGCCTGGAGAATTCCTTGGACAGAGGAGCCTGTTGGGCTACAGTCCATGGGTCACAAAGAGTTGGATGTGATTGAGCGACTAACACTATTTTCTTT